>CAUYQV010017456.1:0-16811 GCA_963574575.1 Galagoides demidoff
CCCTACTAACTATTAATACTACTAATGTAATATAAAGTCCAAACCCCACCCCCCAATATTTAAAGAACATTTTACTTAGTATGGCTATCTGTATTTTCACTCTTATATATCAAAAAAAAAAAACACAAAGAAAAATTCATAAGGACATTTCCTCATTTAATATTCATCCACAGGAAAAAAAATTAAAGTTAAAAATACTAAAAACATAAACATATTAATGGAAAAAAAGACTTGCCTACTTTGTACACAGCAGAGAACTACTAGAAATGAAAAGAAAGGAAGTTCTCAACTAATGAATGCGTTTCAGAGAATATTTTTATTATCCTGTCTAGTTAACGAGAGTAAAAATATATGTAAATGAACATCCATACAATGGGATACAAATCAGATAACATTATACAAAAAAAGAAAGAAGAAAATATTTTCACACCTTATTAAATGAAGTGACATGGACAACTGCCACCAAGACACTTTAAAAGCAACTCGAAACTCTAAAAATAGCCTTTGTCAATTTAGAAATGTTATATTTTGCAATTACCTAAAAACAATTTTCCCATTCAATATAAAACTTGCACACAACTTTGCAATTGATAAAGCTTTTTCTCACAGATCCTTACATGTGGATAACAATGTCAACAAGACTCCCCCTCCTCCCCGTCCAGATCCCAAATTGTTATTTTCCAGAACAGGTAGCAAAGATATGCAAATTAATTAAGGAGTCACAGAAAGAAAAAACCTAGACATGGGTGCTACAGTCCCAGATTATTGAGTGATCTTAAAATCTCAGGCCAGGGAGAAGCTAATTCTTCTGGAATACTATAAACAAAGCAAAAAAGCAAAGCACTTTTTTTATTATTAGTTATTATGCTTTAGAACCAGGGAGATTCATGAGATAATGCAAAAACAAAATGAAACAAAAACTAACCAACCAACCAAAGAAAGAAAGAAAAAAAAAAAAACACCAAAACATCTTTTAATAACTTCCAGGTTTTTAAAAGTTTAAAACAAACAAAAATGAACGAATTTCCCATGTGTTTCAAGGGAAGACAGGCTCTTCCTGCCTCTAGTTAAACAAACTCTTCAAGTTGAAGGTTTCCGACTCTCTAATTTTAGAGAATATGACTGCTTGACAGGAAAAATACAGGTTCAAAATAAAGATAATTAGTGATCTGGTAAAAAATTATAAACTCCAACTGACCACAAGCAGTTGAAGGTAACCATTAGTCAGAGTTAGTGGTGTCTGTGATCACAGAAAGGTACTGTCTTCTGTTTTTAATATATAGCCAGGACCTTATTGATAAAAGAAAAAGAGAAATGGTATTTCTGAGAATAGGCAGAATAAAATGGAAGATAAACACTAGTAATGAGTTATTTTCCTCAAATTCACTTATTTTCCCAAAGCACATCCAAAATCAACATATTTTTTACAATACCATTATAGATCATCTTATGTATTATATATTTTCTTCTTATATATATTGTAGTTTCACTACAAAAATAAGCAGGGATAATTTCCATTTCTTTGCAAACTGAGATAAGTAAATTTACAGAATAATCTTACTGAACTTTCAAGACACATATGTGTGCACGCGTGCACACACACACACACACACACACACACACAAATAAGTCATGTTCCATGCCCTCACAAATTAATCTGCATTATATTTCACTTCTTATATTTCACTTCAATCTCTTTGCTGGTTAAATGGCCTATCAATAGAAATATTTTGATATAAATTATTTTCTATTTCTCAGTTCTGTGTCTCAGATTTTAGAGGATAAAACTAAATAGCATTTTCTAGAACTATAAACCCTAAGTAACTAGCAGGAATAATTTATGATTGTTGGAATTACTGGTCTTTGGCTCCAACCCAGAACCCTATGCTAAGGTGCTCTTCCATTGTCCTGCGGTGGGGTAGCCCCTTATAGCAAGGGATCAGAATAGAGACTGAAATATCTCTTTGACCATATATGGAATTAAAAAAAAAAACAAAAACGCTGTTTTTAACTGAACTAGTAAGTTCTCAAAGGAAGATAGATAAAAAATTTTTTTAAAAAGCTGCAGTTCTAACCCTAACAAGTTTTTATTTTCACAGTTATAGTTGTAACAGAGAGTTTTAAATTCAATTCTTAAAGGATCAGTACTCTGATCTATAATTAGAATTTAATAAAGACTTCACAGCCCGTTTCTGCTGACTGCATAAAAAAAAATAATCTAATCATGGCGAGCTCTTTGAATATGGTCAAAACTTATTTCAAATATCCAACTGAGAAGCAGTTTTAAAATAAATATTGATTTTAAATTAGTGATCAATTAGCCTTAAAAATTCTTTTACATGAAGATGACTTTTACATACTATTAAAAATGGCAATGATGGCTCAGCGCCTGTGGCTCAAGTGGCTAAGGCGCCAGCCATATACACCTAAGGTGGCGGGTTTGAATCCACCCTGGGTCCGCCAAACAATGATGGCTGCAACCAAAAAAAATAGCCAGGCGTTGCGACAGGCGCCTGTGGTCCCAGCAAGCAACTTGGGAGGCGGAGGCAGGAGTTGAGCCCAGGAGTTGGAGGTTGCTATGAGCTATACCACGGCACTCTACCCAAAGGGAAGCTTGAGGCTCTGTCTCAAAAAAAAAAAAAAGCAATGATGTATATTAAATTCAAATGTAGAAAAATGCTGTTTACTCTTTGTATAAAACAAAGCATTAGTTTATTATTTACCAAGAACTGTATTAGCCCAAATTCAATATACCACTAGAATTTTGGACAAAGTTAATATGACACATTTTTAGAGCCAAGGACAGCACAAACATTTTATGTTGCCTACTAAGCCTGATGGTCTAACTACAGATGCCAAGAATGTGATGCTTACAAGGATTATCAGGCTCAGAATGAATACCATGACCCATCAGTTAGTTACGTCTGTCATGGGTGTAGGTAACACACGCGTGATGCATACCTAGTATGGAAGATGTCAGTTAAGCACACGTTCTAGGGAGCCAGAGGTTCCAATCCTGGCCGTACCACTTCCCAGCCATATGACAGCAGACAAATAGGAGTAATAATCCTCCTATTTGTCAGGGCTGAATAGTAATGAACATGGACACTTAAAACAAGACCTGCACGTGGTACTTAAGAAATAATAGCTGTTGTTAGTATTACTCTAAGAGTTTGAGTTTTTCAGAACTAATTATTGACAGCTACCGACTAATTACGGAATCCGATATTGAAATAGGCAGGTCCTGGCTGAAATCTGCTGCTGGACCAAGTGAGCTCTCACTCAGCAAGCACTGGACATATGGCACCAGCCAGCTGTGGCTGCATCTGCTGAGCAGAAGCACTGGCAGTTGAAACAGGGCACAGGAACAGCACAAAGCAAAAAAGGTCCATGCCCCCATATTCCTCAAATCAGTGCCATAGGCCTGAATTTGGCCACGAAATACAGAAATATGCCATTTACCCAGATGGGGCTCAGAAAAATAATGGTTACAAAAATAGAACTATTTTATTCTTCCCAGGACTACTCACCTACCTACTAAGTATAGGCTAAAACCCGGCAATTATACTTTTCTAAGAATTTCAGAAAGTTTTAATGTAGGCCTATTCAACACTACCCACATTAAAAGAAAAAAGGACTTCTATCCACATGAAACTTACTTTAATGATAAAATATACATGTATTAGAAAAACATCTTTAAAAACTTAAACCTGCTTAGAAAATGCCTATGGTACATAACCAGTGAAAATCAACAATATAGGTCAAGGAAAACAAGTCCTTTGATTGTAAAAAGGAAAGTTCTCAACAGTTAACAAGCATCAAATCTTAAGATATTTGAAATTATAACTTCAGAATTATGATTTCCAATAAACAGGTCTGTCCACTACTCCATGTGCTATTACTATGATTTAACAGAGCCTGAGTGAATTTGATGGCAAAGCAGTAACCCTGGAAAGACACAGGACCTAAGAGTCAGCAGACAGGTTAACTGATTACTTCAACCATGTAGCCCTGAACTCCCTTGATAAGAAGATCTTTCTCAGTGGTTGGTTGTGAGCAAACTAGATTCACCTAAAGTGTCTTATAAACTCTAGAGCTGTCCCACCAGGTAGCCACATTTTTCTACGGGTTTATAATATACTTGGATCACTAGAAATAAGAGAAAAGCTGGCAAGGCAGTCCTGTGGGCACTCCACACAAGAACTCTGCCCTTTCTATTGCTCAGAGCTGCCAGCCTCTCCGAGGAGACTGGGGAAAGCAGGCTGCTGAGTACATGGAAACCAGGTCCATCTTTTATTCTGGGAGATACACTTTGATTCTATAAATTTGAGTGTAGGAATAGAGAGAAGATGGAACAAACTACATAGCTCTTGAAACTCAGGTGGATAAAAAGCATGGATACAGAATGCCCAAGAAGAAACAAGTTGAGATACTAATCACAGTTTCCACATATTTTTAAAAATTCAACTCACATAATGAGCAATAATACAAATAATACACAGTTACATTTAGGTGTCCCAGTGACACACTGACAGGAGGCTGGATGGAAGGATGAGGTCTATTCCTCCTTCAGAAACACAGGCAGCCGTTTACAGCCACTGAAAACGGCTAAGTAACTATAGTTCACCAGCCAACACTCAAACACTCCTCGCCTCTTACAACACTAGTCGAGAATAAAGTGGAGATTTGCTTTTTTCCCTTTTTCAATATTAAGTGCCTGACAGCTTTTGTTATAGTCATTTGTTATTTGTTTATCTTATGCCAGATACTAAGTGGTCAGAATGCATCAATTTATTTAATTCTCATAATAATACCAACCTCATAAAATTATTATTTCTACTTTTCAGCAAAGCAGTTGTGAAACCAGAGCAGTTACAAAACCCATCTAAGATCAAACATGTCGTTCACTACAGGAAAAGGCCAAGACTTCACTCCAGGGGTTCTGGAACCAGAGCCTTAACTAATATACTCTACTACCTAATATGATATAACCAGAATACACATGGTAGCAAATTGTTTCAGAAAGTATTCACTAAAGCTTACTATATATATACTGTGTATACACTATGCATGACAAAAGCTTTAATGACACTAGATTTGACAATGAAGTTCACGTGGTCTGCCAGGGTCTTAGTCTGTTTCGACTAGTATAACAAAATTCCATAAACTAGGTAGCTTATAAACAACAGAGATTTATTTCTCACAGCTCTGGAGGCTGGGAAGTCCAAGATTAAGGTACCCTCAGATTCCATGTCTGGTGAGGCCTCATTTCTGGGTCGCGATGGCAGTGGTGCCTCCTATCTCCATCCTCACATGGAGGGAGGGCATGGCAGCTTTCTGGGGTCTCATTAATGAAGGTGCTCATCCCACCAGGAGGACTCCACCTGCCGAACTCCTCATGACTTAGTCACCTCCCCAAACCCCTCGCCGTGATACCATCACATTGGTGATTAGACTTCAATGGATGGATTTTGATGGGATACAAACATTGAGACTGCAGCAATCAGTCTCAATTAATTAGCAATGTCGAGTCACCATCTTACCTGACTCGGGTGTTTGTGGGACTGGAGGCAGAGAGGAGCAAGGCCTAGAAGAGTCATCTACCACTATCAGAAACGATACTGCTCACAGGAAGAGGAAGGCTCTTCTGGGAAACATCTGACTAACCTCTCTGGAAAATAATTTCTGAGGAAATTCTCAAAGAGGATTGATGACGCAACACTGGCTGGAGTGAGGACCTACTGTTTCGATGGAGATTACCTTCCATGGACACAGGGCTGACTCAGTTCTTAGATATAACTGGGACTAACACAAACCAAAACAGTGCCAGCCTCATCCCCCAAAAATTGCAATACAAACTTCTGTCTCAGGAATTCTTTCCTGGATTCCGTAGATGTTACTATGAGGGTTCCTTTGGTTTCAAAGGTAACAAGATGGACAATTCCTCAGATGGCCTCAGGAGATTTTTCTTAGAGCTGCACTGGACACCTATCACATTTGGGCTCCAAGGAAAGAAAGACAAAACAATACTAGAGCCTTACAACACTTAAAAGTGACACATATACTTGGATGGAGAGGGGCTGTTTCTATTCTAGTCTTCCTACATTTGATCCTATCTAGTCTCCCTTCTGCCCACCAGTTCCCTGTATCCTACACTTTAGGTATCTGAAAGTCTCTCAGGTTACCTGTTGGTTGCACAAAGACACAAAACCAATTGTTCTCTGCTCGCTGTCATCACTAATAATAGAATTGCTGAGTATAGACCCTGCACTTTGAGAGGCTGAAGAGGAAGGATTGCTTGTGTCCAAGAGTTTGATATCAGCCTGGGAAATATATCAAGACCCTGTCTCCATAAAGAAAATTAGCTGGGCACAGTGGTATGCACCTGTAGTCCCAGCTACTTAGAAAGCTGAGGCAAGAGGACTGCTTGAGTGAAGGCACTCAAGGCTACAGTGAATTAAGATTGTGCCATTGCACTCCAGTGTGAGTGACAGTGAGACCCTGTTTCTTCAAAAGAAATAATACCAAAAAACCACACATGTTCAGTATAGAAGCACTCCTCATCCTCTTCACTGAGTTCTCCTATTCCTTAAAAGTGGCTGAAGTCATTTGAGATAAACTCATGTTTATGATATACAAAAAAAAAAGCAGCTGAAGTCAACTAGGTATTAAAGGAGAAAGAGAATATCCAATTACATTAAAGCACATTAAAGTAATCTCCAACTGGTACTGGGAGAAGAGACAATTAGGGAAATAGCTAGTGTCCCTACAACAAACCATGGTGCCCACTCCCAGGGCTGCGGGAACAAGGGTACGGCATGTTAAGCACCTGGCGTGTGAAGTACGAGGAGGCACTGCTCTGGGGTGCCAGCGCTGTCCCTGCACGATCCTGAGAGCAATGGCCCCTGACATTCTGCACCCTCCTGGCGCCTCCCTTGCCTTGGTCCTAAAGGCCCTGGGTCATCCTGGTGAAGATGGTCCCAGTGACAAGAAGGGAAACATGAGCTGCTCTCAGGTCACTGCCTCTGGAGAAGCAGCAATTAGTTCCACCTTCTCTCTTATGTCTCACTGATTTCTTTCTTCTTCTTTTTTTTTTTTTTTTGAGATAGAGTCTCAGTCTGTTGTCCCAGTCTAGAGTGCAGGAGTGTCGTCCGAGCTCACAGCAACCTCAAACTCCTGGGTTTAAGGAATCTTCCTGCCTTGGCCTCCTGAGTAGCTAGGCAGGTGCCCGTCACAATGCCTGGCTAAATTTTCTATTTTTAGTAGGAACAGGGTCTTGCTCTTGCTCAGGCTGGTCTTGACCTCCTCAGCTCAAGGGATCCTCTGGCCTCCCCTCCCAGAGTGCTGGGATTGCAGGTATGAGCCACCAAGCCTGGCCTCTCACTAGAACGTAATTTCTGACCAAACCCCTGGCTAATGCCTAACTCTCCTACATGAAAGAGAAACAAACTGGAGAGTGGCCCCAGGGCCTCTCGATCCCTCAGGCATCATTAGCTGACCCAAGGCCAGGGCACACAGGTGGCCTGGAACTCTGCGCACTGCAGCACAAAAGCCCTGCTGGTAACCAGGACACCACCCCTCATGCCCAGGCCAGGACCACTGCAGTTCATTAGTTTTTCTGTTGGATCAAAGAATAAATAAGTGGGTGTTTTACCTGTCTTAAACAAGACAACACAGCATTCTTCTGCCCCAACTGCCCCCACTGACTACCCGCCATTTATGTTTCTGTTTGCAGCAAAACTCCTGGCTGCCTTCATTTTCTCACCCCCTATTCTTTATCAAGCTCATTCCTGCCACTCCCCCCATCCATCTGCCAAAACAACTCTCATCGAGGTCACCAATCACCTTCACATGCTAAATGCAAGAGCTGATTATCACTCCTTCCTCCTGATACCCTTGTCTCCCGGGACACTGCACTTTCTTGTTCTCCTTCTCAGTCTCCTCTGCTCTGTGGATCTTTGATGTCTGAGTATCCCAGGTCTCCATCACCTCTTCTCTATCTTCACTCCCTTGGAGATCCCTTCAAGTCTCATAACTTGAAATACCATACACTTAATTCCCATTTACCTTTCTAGCTAAGACCTCTCCCTAGCTCCACCTTCAACCCAGATGCTTATTCAACATTGCTAGTCTGATATCCAGTAGACATCTCAAACACATCTAAAGAAGAACTTTATTTATTTACTTATTATCTATTTGAGTCAGGGTCTCACTCTGTTGCCCAGGCTGGAGTGCAGTGCTAGCTGCAGCCTTGAACTCTGAAGAACTCTCGATATTACCCTTCGAACCTGTCACACCCACAGCCTTTCATCACAGGTCAAAGCAACCAGAATACAACCTTTTCACTGCTCAGGCCAAACTGCCTACAGTCATCTTTGACTCCTCTGTCTCACAACCCATGTCCAATCCATCAGGAAATTCACCTGGCTCTGCCTCTATCCACCCACTATCATCTCTCACTGAGTTTCTGCAACAGCCTCCTACCAAATCTTCCTGGTCCACCCTTGGGCTGCCCCCACTCCCAAACAGTCCATTCTCAACACAGAAGAAGAAGAGAAATAAAAGAAAGCTGCACTACAATGGGCAATGCTCTCTGATTTGGTTTTCTAATTTAGGGGACAGTTCTTGTTTAATTTCTGAACCAAACCAATTTTTCCTTAACGTATGTAGTGATTCCTTACAATGAAGGCTATACAAAAGTGTATACATGCAAAAAGTTATGTTCGTTTTGTGGGTTTTTCAGAGGCAAGTAGGGTAGGTCACTTGACAGTCATTACGGGGGACTGTCCTATGCACTCCAGGACACTTGGCATCTCTGCCACCACCCATCTAACTCTAGCAGCATCCCTTCTATCACCATGACAACTAAAAACGCCCTCACAAACTTCCCAAACACCACTGATGGCAGAATCACTCCTGCTTAGAAACACTATGCTAGAAATAAAGTCTTTGTTCCCACAGGTATCTACTGATTCTATAGTTTGACCAAAACAAGAACACACTGCAAAGAACAAAGTTCCACTTTGAGTACGGAGTTTAAATTTATTAGAATATCCTTGTATGTCCATTGGATCTCAGCCCAGCTAACTTCATCCTAAGATGCTGGTGAGCTTGGATTTCTTGTGAGAAAAGTGTGGCATTACCTAACTTGAAACAGAAATCCACTTTGCTGTAGAAAAAAAGATGGGGACTAACAGTGTACAAGAGAGAACACGGGACTGAGTGGAACTCAAAAAGTCTGGGTTGTAATTCAAGCTCTGTGAATAAAGAGATAAATTCACCTATTCAGCAGACCTTTATCTATTGGCTATGTACTAGGACTGCCAAGATGAATTAAAAACAAATTTTAGCCTAGTAGAGAAGTCCAGAGGGAGCAAATCAGTCTCCAGCTGTGTCCTGGTTTCTTCAACCTCAAATCTGAATCTCCAAAGTATTTCCCAAGTTAAAAAAAAAAAATTAAGATTCCATGTACATGTTTGCAGTGAGACGTGTGCAGCCCAAAGAAATTATAAACAGAAGCAGAAGGCTAGAGAGCTAAGGGAAAGCCCCTCGTAGGACATTTTTCAAAAAAGAATATAAATATTACTCTGTGAAATTACTATTTTATTAACAATAAAGATCACTGTACTTCTATTTCTTGATATAAGAAAGATTGAGACTACACACTAAAATGATTCTTTGGAGCAAAATGGAATTGAAATGATAATATCAGCTTGTTTTTCCAAAAGCATTATTTGCTGTACCAAAAGAAGAAATGTGATCTTTAATCAATTTATCCCTCACACACTTCCTATTCTGAGAAGGCAAATTTACAAAGAATTCACACAGTAAAAATGGGAGAACATGCTACAGTAAGGAGAGCGACATTAAGGCAGCTGGCTGGAAACAGCACAGCCTTTAATGTTTTCTATACCTGATATTTTAAGTGACAACATTTTAAAGTAGTAATACCCTTTTGAAGAATGAGGATATGTTAATATTTAATGTTTTAGGTATGTGAGGTTAATTACTCCAATTTGTTAACCCTTTTACTTATTCTCCAACTATGACTTATTCATATACATGATTTTATTCATATAATTTTGATTCCTTCAATTACCATGTAAGTGCCCCTAAAAAAAAGGTTGGTTTTGTCAAACTAGAATAAGAATGCTGCTTTTAAACAGCCATCTCCTTGTCCATCCATGCACTTATCGGCACCTCGCTGTGAAGCCAAAAGCGGCCTGCAAGATAGAGGAGCTAAGCTGAAGCAGTACAGCTGGCCCAGTCTGCTCAGCTTCCCCACACACCTTCCAGTCAGGTTGCACCAGGACCCTTAGGATGTTTGTCTCAAGAGACGTTGGGGGAGGAAGTCACACAAAGACAACAGGTGTTGTAATATTGGTAGGGTTAAGGTTACATTAATGATATGTTTTCTTCAATGATTCTTAGGTATTTATTAAAGTGAAAATTATGTATAGGATAGTACCAACCATTCTACCAATTTTCAAGATTCAGCTAGATTTTCTCTCCCCAGGAAGAAACATATCCCTGCAACTCATAGATGAATCGAGTACCTTTGATTTACACAGTCTCTTTAATATTTCACCTATTCAGACAACAATTTATTGAAAGGATAGGAAAACACAAAAGAAAGCATAGCGCAAAAAAAGAGTGTGCAGAAAAAGTGGGTGTGATTACTGACACTACAACTCACATCTTAGAAGTACTTAATTCAAACAATACAACCAACCCTACACTGTAAGTAAATTGATCAACCATGTGTAACTAGTTACGATCACCACTGATAGCAGTGGTTCTCAACCTTCCTAATGCCACGACCCTTTAATATAGTTCCTAATGTTGTGGTGATCCCCCCCAACCTGAAAATTATTTTCATTGCTACTTCATAACTGTAATTTTGCTACTGTTATGAATTGTAATGTAAATATCTGATATGCAGGATGTATTTAGGCAGCCCCTGTGAAGGGGTTGTTTGACCCCCAAAGGGGTCACGACCCACAGGTTGAGAACTGCTGACCTATAACGTCCAGCAAAATGGACTATAGAGACCATTAAAGAAGTGTAAGAACATAACACAGTGGACACATCTATACACAAAAACTGTCCATCGGCACAGCAGAGACGGAGTGGGGAATTAACAGGTGTCCAATTTTCAGACACAACTCCATGCTTCATGAGATCACGTTTCATTTCATCTTTACAGCCACTGTGGTGATAGGTATTTGCTGTGGTTTGGGTATTTGTCCCCTCCAAATTTCAGGCCCCAATGGTGAAGGTGGGGCCTTCTGAGAGGTGTCTGGGTACCTCATGAATAGTTTAATGCCGTGGGTGGTGGGAGGTATGAGTGAATTCTTGCTTTATTAATAACTGAGAGCTGGTTATTAAAGAGAGCCTGGTACGGGGCAGCACCTGTGACTCAAAGGAGTAGGGCACCGGCCCCATATACCAGAGGTGGTGGGTTCAAACCCAGCCCAGGCCAAAAATTGGAGGAAAAAAAAAAAGAGCCTGGTATGCACTCCTCCTTCTCTTTCTCTCTCTGTCCATGTGATCTCTGCACACACCAGCTGCACTCTGCTTTCTGCCTTAAGTAAAAGCATCCTAAAGCCCTCAGCAGATGCAGGAGCCCAATCTTGAATTTTCCAGCCAACAGAATTGTGAGTCAAATAGTCCTTTTTTTTTTAAATAAGTTAACCAGTCTCAGGTATTCCTTTATAGCAACACAAAACAGACTGTAAGATTATACTGTTAACCTCGATTTAATGAGTAAGAAGTAAAGATCAGAAAAATGAACGTGACCTCACTCCATTCTATGTGCCCACTACCACACACGGCCCCACCCAGTGGGTAAGCGTCCTTTACCCTCTGAGCACACACCCTGAGTCAGACACGAGAGGTACATCTAGAGTGACCATAAGTCCTGGTATACCTGGAAGAGCGATGAGTTATACTGTTACCCTGGTGAAATTATCAGTGAATTATATCTCTAAGTGTCTTGTTTGAGCAACCCTCCCTAAGGATAAAAGACTAAGTATAAAAAGACGTGTAATCTATGTCTGGAGCAAAACTGAAGCGTTTGGGGAAAATAATACTATTTTAATAAAAATGATGACAGTTATAATTCACAGAATAGTTTACATGCCAAAACCTTTATACATATACATAATTTAATTTCAAACATCAAATGAAGCAGATGTTATCTCCTATATTCAAGAGACCTAAAAGAGACCTTAGACTCGAAACAAGTATTCATGCGCATGAGAAGGTATCCTGTACCCAGATGATACACAGCAGTTTCTGAAGCTACAGAACACAGACACAACTCCCTGGGACGTCCTGAGAAAAAGAAAGAAGAAGAGAATGAAAGACACAGATGAAGCCAATTGTTTTCCTAGACAGAAAGACTGAGTCTTCATATCCTCAGATTAATAGTTTTATTCCTAAACCATTCACATTTCCTACAAAGTTTAATATTTGCATGCTTTCTGTTGCTACTATGAATAGGCTCCTTTTTCCTCTTCATTTTCGAACCAGTTATTACTACACACAAAAGATCATATTTATATTGTTTATAATGGAACCCTACTAAACTTTATTAGTTTTAGATGACTGCCTTGGGAATTTTTTTATTTATTTGCAAGTAATATTTTAGATGCAAAATATTGGGATATTTTATTATCTGCAAATAATTTTATCTTCCTTTCCAACAGTTCTTTCTCTCACTCATTTTTTTTTTCTGAATACACTGGCTAGATACATGATTTTGTTTTATTTATTTATTTTTTAAACAGAGTCTCTGTCATCTAGGCTAGAGTGCCACAGCATCACAGCTCACAGGAACTTCAAACTCTTAGGCTCAAGCAATCCTCTTCCCTCAGCCTCCCGAGTAACTGGGACTACAGGCTCCTGCCACAATGCCCAGCTAATGTTCCTATTTTTAGTAGAAACAGGGTCTCACTCTTGCTCAGTCTGGTCCTGAACTCCTGAGCTCAGCAATTCAACCACCTTGGCCTCCCAGAGTGCTAGGATTACAGGCGTGAGCCACCACACCTGGCTTTAGTGCTATTTTAGATAGTAGTGACAATAGCAGGTATGTTATTAGTTCTAGTAGGAGATAAAATTCTAGTTAAAATTCTAGATAAAATTCACCATTATTAGTATTTTGGCTGTTGATAGCCTAATCTCAGTTTGTTTATAAAATTATAGAAGTTCCCATAAAATGTTAACAGTGGTATTATAAACACTGAGATAATATGTTATTTTATTTTCGTTATTTTCCTTTATATTTTCCAGGAAATAGATTTTTGATACTTTTATTAGACTAGCCATGTATTTTTTCAATTTATTTTCAAGTTTCCTTAAATGAATGAACACATATACAACCCACCCACCCCCACACCCCTCATCTCCTTATTCCTCCTAACATTCTTTCATTAAGGAGAATGTTTCTAACTCTAAATAATCTTTAATTAAGGATACTAATCTTAGCAATGAATGTATTGACAAAGGCAAGAAACACACAAACCCCGAGAAAAGCTTTCTCTTTAGAAACAACATCCTACTGTCCTCTGTGAAAGATAGGACATCAAAAATAATATCTAGTACAATTTCTCAAAGTAACTTATTCTACTAAAAGAAAAAGAAATGACACCTCATCCTTTTTACTATAATACATTTTTGCCTACTTAAGACTGTAGCACAAGATGCCATGAAATGATTAACTATAGGAATGTCATAATATTCCCAAATCAGAGGACCATACAAACCAGATTCTAATACTCTTAATATGAGGCTTGCTTGTTAACAAATGGATATACTAAGTTCTTCAATCCTTATCAAATCCTGTTTCTTTCACATTTCATTAAGTAACCATCGTTCTGAACCTATTTCAAAATCTGAAATAACTAGTGTAGGGTGTATCACCAGAAAATGTCAATCTCAAATATAAACAGCTTAATTTTTCATTTTTACTCTATCAGGAAGTTTTAAAATGCTAAAACGTACAAAAACTGCTCCTCATCCTCTAAAAATAGAAATAAAAATAATTAGGTCACAATGGATGGTTTCTTACTTGGCCAAAAAAAAAGGATGATGAATGCAAGTGGAATGTTTTTTGTCACTGAAATTCTTCAGGCCTGGATTCCAAGTAGGCCTCTTGATGCAGGTTACTATGACAACTTAAATCACAGAAACACCCCCCTTCTACCAAGTAGTTTTCTCTGTAAGATCAAGCCTTCTGAAATCTGTGTGCAGAAAATTACCTGTAACAACAATAAATACCTCTTTATAAGATTTTTTCAGAGACGCCTCCATCTAAACCCTTAAAACACCTTATGCATATAAAAAGCAAATTCTATTAAATCTATGCAGGACAGAAAACCTAACCTGAAAACATACATGCACACATACACTTAAAACATAAAATATCAACAGTATTCTGAAACTGCTTCCCATTTCCAGACGCAGTGTATTACCACCACATGTTTCATTCCAGAAACTATGGAAAATTCCTTGTAAAGCAGTTTTGAAAGAATAGTATAGAGCTAAGTCTGTTTATCGTTATTTCCCTTTACTGATGCTTTATAGGAAAGTACCAGAAAAGAAGGACAGGGGAAGACCACAGTCCTATTGTGAACAGAAAAAGAAGCAACACAACAACAAAAATTCTATAAGATTTATTATCTTTTTACCTAATAATTTTATCAAAATAAGAGCTTTAAAGTTTGTTCTCACACAGTTTCAAATTTATAAACCTAATAAAAGTGCTTTGTGATAAATAAAGTGTGAATGATTCTTTATCATCACATTCTCTAAAAGAAAAATGGCGCTTTTGATAAAAAGTTATTCTGATTACAAGATATTAAAAAGGTAAAGTTATCCTAGGACACAAGTCTAACCTCAGCAAATTTAAAAGAGTAGAAATTGTTCCTTGTATCTTCTTGGACCACCATGGAATAAAAGTTGAACTCAACAGCAACAGGAATCCTCATACTCGAACAAAGTCTTGGAAACTAAATATTATTAGGCTGAATGCTAGTTGGGTCAAAGATGAGATTAAGAGGAAATCACCAAGTTTTTGGAACAAAATGATAATGAAGACACAAATTATCAAAACCTGTGGGATACTGCAAAGGCAGTCCTAAGAGGGAAATTTATAGCATTGGAAGCCTTCATCAAGAAAACAGAAAGAGAGGAAGCCAACAATTTAATGGATCATCTCAAGCAACTGGAAAAGGAAGAACATTCTAACCCCAAACCCAGCAGAAGAAAAGAAATAACCAAAATTAGGGGTTCGGCACCTGTGGCTCAAGCAGCTAAGGCGCCAGCCACATACCCTAAGGTGGCGGGTTTGAATCCAGCCCAAGCCTGTCAAACAACAATAATGGCTGCAACCAAAAAATAGCTAGGCATTGTGGTGGGTGCCTGTAATCCCAGCTACTTGGGAGATGGAGGCAGGAGACTCGTTTGAGCCCAGGAGTTGAAGGTTGCTGTGAGCTGTGATGCCATGGCACTCTACCCAGGGGGACAGCTTGAGGCTCTGTCTCAAACAAACAAAAACAAAAACAAAATTAGGGCAGAATTAAATGAAATTGAAAACAAAAGAATCATTCAGAAGATCAATGAAACAAAAGGCTGGGCTCGGCACCTGTGGTTCAAGTGGTTAAGGCACCAGCCACATACACATAAAGTGGCAGGTTCAAATCCAGCCCCAGTCCGCCAAACAACAATGACGGCTGCAACCAAGAAATAGCCGGGCGTTGTGGTGGGCACCTATAGTCCCAGCTACTTGGGAGGCTGAGGCAGGAGACTCGCTTGAGTCTGGGAGTTGGAGGTTGCTGTGAGCTGTGAGGCCACAATACTCTGCCCAGGGTGATAGCTCGAGGCTCTGTCTCAAAAAAAAGAAAGAAAGAAAATAGGCATAGAAGGGACCTTTTTTTTTTTTTTTTTTTTGGAAACAGAGCCTCAATCTGTTACTCTGGGTAGAGTGCCGTGGTGTTACAGCTTATAGCAACCTCCAACTCCTGGGGCTCAAGCGATGCTCCTGCCTCTGCCTCCCAAGTACCTGGAACTACAGGCACCTGGCATAATGCCCGGCTATTTAGGAGGGAGGCTTATTTTGATTTTCATTTTATTTCTTAAGCTGAGAGAGGCCATCTACAGCAAACCCACATCCAATATTATATTGAATGGTGTAAAATTGAAAACATTTCCACTCACATCAGGAACAGGCAAGGATGCCCACTGTCTCCACTAATATTCAACATAGTAATAGAAGTCTTAGCCATCGCAATCAGGCAAGAGAAGGTGAGCAAGGGTATCCAAACAGGGTCAGAGGAGATCAAACTCTCACTCTTTGCTGATGATATGATTCTATACCCAGAAAATCCCAGGGACTCAACTTCAAAACTCTTAGAAGTGATCAAGGAATACAGCAGCGTCTCAGGATACAAAATCAATACTTATAAGTCAGTAGCTTTTATATATACCAACAATAGTCAAGCTGAAAAAACAATCAAGGACTCTATTCCTTTTACAATAGTGCCAAAGAAGATGAAATATTTGGGAATTTACCTAACAAAGGACATGAAAGATCTCTATAAAGAGAACTATGAAACTCAGAGAAAAGAAATAGCTGAAGATGTTCAAAAATGGGAAAACATACCATGCTCATGGCTGGGAAGAATCAACATTGTTAAAATGTCCATACTACCCAAAGTAATCCACAGATTTAATGCAATCCTTATTAAAGCACCATTGTCATACTTTAAGGAACTTGAAAAAACAGTACTTTGTTTTATATGGAATCAGAA
>CAUYQV010017457.1:0-24495 GCA_963574575.1 Galagoides demidoff
GGGCTGGGGTCCTTGTCTAGGAAGGAGTTGGGGTTTGAGCTGACCTAGAAGCCAAAGAGAGAGGCCTGAGAAGGGCATTTGAAGCAAGCTAACCATATGAACTAGCCCTTGGAGGCCAGGATGCAATTGGTCTAAGAGGACAGTTGCAGAGGGCCAGAGAGAGTCATTTGTGAAGGGGAGCACTTGGGGGAGCCCTCTCACAGGGGCCAACAGGATTAGATTATTTATAGCAGCTAAATTTACAGTCACTATGATGTACAAACAACCTAAATGCCCATCAACCCAGGAATGGATTAATAAGCTGTGGTATATGTCTACCATGGAATATTATTCAGCCATAAAAAGAAATGGAGACCTTACATCTTTTGTATCAACCTGGATGGAGTTGAAATGCATTGTTCTTAGTAAAGAATCACAAGACTATAAAAACAAGTGTCCAATGTACTCAATACTAATATGAAGCCAGTAGATGATCTAATACATACCACATAAGAAAAAAACTCAACTTAATTCAAGATGGGGGCTGAGGAAAGGAAAAAGAAGGGGAGAGGGCAGGAGGAAGGGGCATTGCTGTGCTCCCACCTAATAGGAACAATGTGGGGGTGTATGGCACACCTTCTGGGGGCAGAACCCAACTTCAACAGGGACTATCCTAACAAATGCAAACATTGTAAACTAATTATTTGGACCCTAAAATTAACCTGTAACAACAACAACAACAAACAGATCTGCACCGTCTCTACTAGGAAAACTCATTTCCATACTGAATTCATCCCAGTGATTTGCAGCAACTGGTAAACATCTGAAACCCGGGGCCCTGAAGTCAGAGGAGCAGAATTAGAATTTGCTGCAACACTACTACTAGTTCCATGTCATTGACTAATTGTCCAGTTCTTTGACAAATTTTCTAGTTCTCCTGATCTATAAAATGAGAGTTTTCTATTTGGCAGCATTTCTGTGATGGTCATTCAAATACAAATATACAAAAAGTGTGTGTGACACACAGTAGTGTTGGGGACCAGCCCCAAACTATGTTGTGGGTTCCCTCTTAGTGGATGGTGGAGGCGAGAGGATGAAGGAAAAATGAAAAGGTAAGAGAAAGTTTGAAAGTTGGGTCAGGAGACGGTTTTGCCTTTTGCAGTGAGAACCATCAAAACAGCCTCAAGTTTCAGGCTGGTTGTTTTCATTCATAGATTGTTGTTTTAATTATAAATCTCATGAGGGTAAGGTAAACACGATTATGGTTCTTGTTGTGTTTGTATTTTTCTAACCAAACTATTTCTTTAACTACGTGAATTAGATGGATTTACTTTTTACTTTTATTGTCCTAAGGTATTTCTGATCTTAATGTAACTAGAACATGAGACCGTAAACACATTCTGGGAGCAGGACGTCAGAGAAGACCCTAATTAGGCCATGTGCAAAAATCACAGGAGTGACAATTAACACTCAAGAAGCCTTGTGTTCAAACAGACCAACATTTCTGGTCATATCAAGGTGACAAAAGAAAAGAGATTTTTTTTTTTCTCTCTATCTGGTCCAGAACAACTCTGTCTTAATTGAGATTTAAACATTCTTTATTTCTTAACTCTCCAAAAGTACTGACTCTCCCTGGGAAGGCAGTCCTGTCCAAGTGAGCTTTGTCTGTTCAGTGACCTCTGTAGCAAAGTCACACTGAAAGGAAAGATATTATTTTAATAAGATAATTTTTTGAGTTTCTTAAAGGGCCCAAGTGCCTTTTACACTGGTCTTAGAGTCCCTCAAATCCACTTCTCTCTTGACTCTATTTCTTTTTGTCCATCATCTGTAATTATTTTCTCAACTCAATTCCTAATCTACTTATAACTAACAATTAAATATTGGTTTCAAGCTCATTAAATCATTATTATCAACAGTGTAAGTACATCAAGATATGACTCTTCCCTTAAGTACTCCACATGTGCCCACCAGTCGGAACCCCAAAATGATAATTGTTGTTATTGGGAAAGGTTAAAAAGACGGGGAAGAGAAGCAAGAAGCTCTCCTTGCAATATCTGGAGCTACCTCCCCAGGGCAGAGGACTGATGCTCCCTGTGTGCCTGGGCCCAGTAACAGACACGCAAACACTGGATGACAAGGTGGGCGGCATGCCAGTTTGGGTATTTATTTTCACATCCTTTTATGACTGTTATAAAGGTCAATAGTTAATTATATGATTTGATGTCTTCTAGCATTTGGATTATATGAACTTTTGAATTTAAATCCATGAGAATGGGGGAGAATCCCATGTGACACCGCACATCTTGATTTTTGTTTTGCAAAATAGTACAGTGTCATAACTTGATTTTTGTTTTGCAAAACAGGACAGTCATAACTCTAGTCTCTCTGTAATATCCAAATCAAGGATTTTAAGGGTAACTGCCACTAGCAAGTTTCCAGCCTCCAAAATACTTGGAGTAGGGCTGCTTGGCCAAAAACCCACAGAAGGACCCAGGAGGGGAACTCTTCTAAAGTCCACAGATGCAGGATTCTGCTTGCAAATGGCAGGTGTCCCCAACCCCAGAGGCTGGTGGCCTAGGAAATTGGCCTTGGGCCTTGCAGGCTTTACAGAAGGATATAAATGTAAGCCTTTATACAGTTTCTGTGTCCCTCGGGGCTTAAGAGGACTTGCAAACAAACCTGGGTGCTCAGAGCTACACCGTGATGCTCACGGACCCTGGGACCTTGAAAAGGTCTCCTTCCTCCATAAAAAATATTTTAAATTATATGCACTGGTCTTGTATATAAAGATGAATTATTAATATTATATATTAAAACATTTCTTATTTAAAAGTTTATTTTTTTCTTTCCTTTTTTAAAACTGTTTTTCTCCTGTAGATGATGTCATTATTCTTTTGCTGCTTTGAATGATTTTTTGTTTGTTTTTGTTGATACATAATAACAGTATATATTTATGGTGATATTTTGGTACTTGTGTATAACAAGTAATGATCAAATCAGGGTAACTGGGATATCCATCACCTCAAACATTTATCATTGCTTTCTGTTGAGAACATTCCAAGGCTTCTAGCTATTTTTTTAATATACAAGAAATTATTGATAATATGGTTACCCTACTGAGCTATTGAACACTAGAATTTATTCCTTCTACCTAACTGTATTTTTGTACCCTTGAACCGATTTTCTTCTTCTTTTGACTTTAAAAGAAATTAAAACAGCTTTGTGGTCCCTAGGCAATGTGCCTACTGTGCTTACTGGATAATTAGGCCCTGATAGGGGTCAGACTTCAATAAGAAAGGTGAGGGCAGGGAGACAAGAATTGGAGATTGAAAGCAACATGCACCATAGAAGAGCACAGAGTGGTGGGCTAGAGAAATCAGCAAATTGGCTGCCCAAAGTATGTCAAGGTCCCCAAAAGCAGAGGTCAAAATCTTCGGGTCATGAGAATTTGCTCATTTTCTATTCAGGCGGATTACAGCTTAATACAGAACACCACTGGTGATCACTTTTCAGGAGCAAATGTTTTTCTGATTATTTTGCATTTGTGTATCTAAAACTGCTATTCTGTGAATGCTAACTGCTGCAATTTGAGTTTCCAATTGAATTGTCAAGCAGTGACTTTGTTCTCTCGCTTACAAACTTCCATGCAATGTTCATAGTTTCTTTAGCTTTTCCTATTTCCAGTAATCTTGAAGTGTGTTTAAAAGCTCAGTCTCTGCCAGCAGACCTGGAGGGAGCTCCACAAAGAGCTGGGAGAATCATGGAAAACCTCAGATAGCACTGCCAAAAATTCATTCTTAACCCGTCCCCAGGCTTGTGTTCTTCTGACCCAAGATCCAAATACAACCAACACGCCTGCCACTCTTATTTGCCAAACACAGTTATTGTAGATTTGTAGGCAACCTCTCACCCACTTCAGGTAGGCGGGGCTACCATTTGAGATATTCCTTGTAATTGTGTTATGAAGGTAAATTATTTTTCAAACAATCTCAATGTTAAGATGCAACAGACTCCCCTCTATCTGCAAAGCCAAAGGGAACAGGATATCTGCTTCCTAGGGAGAAGTAAAGGGTGCTTCTAAGATACACTGGTGGCTCAGTTTTCGGCTCCCTGTAAAAAGCACTCCTGTCCCATGCAGTTTACTTTAGTGTCCAGGCACCTGCTCTGAATTGTTTTGTTATTTGTGGAGACAGTTACACTGACTCATCCTCTCTTTTTAAATCACATCCCACTCTTGCCATCTAATGCATCAGTATTGTTCACCTCTAAAGAGAGAGACTAATACTTACTGAGCACTTAATTTTGACCTAAATTAGTTCTTTCCCATTGTGATCTCATTTAATTCTCCCACCATTCAGAGGTGGAAGTAATAGTCCTTAGACAATGAGGAAACTGAGGCTCACAGAGGAAATAAGTGGGAGTACTCAGTCATGGAAATAAGAGAAAAAAGATGTGAACATGAAATGCACCAGACAATAATGGATATGATTTTATTTAGGCTTTTGAAAGAGAGAATGCTCATTAATGAGAAACATCTCAAGGAAAAGGAAGAGAACCCAGGGTTTTACACAAGTAGGTCAATAAGAAAGCCAGTGGTGGTGAGTGTTATGGAAGTAATGAGGAGGGGTGGAGATGGATCTGCCCAGGAATATGCAAGAGCAGGGTGGTCTTTTGTGGTTAGCTCCTCCTGGGACATAATGGAATGGGGAGATTTCTTAACTGTTGTAACTTTCAAGTAGCAGAAGACAGAAAAAGTTTAACATTGTCAGTTCACATCACTCACTCATTGCTGAACAACTCAGAACAACTCAGAGGTAGTCATAATGCCCGTGAGAGAATAAAGCAGGATTTAAGTGTATCCTAAGGACTCTTGTCAGTGTTTCTGTAAAACTAGTTGAACCATCTTTTGAGGACCAGCAGCAAAGAACAGTTGTTTCAGGGTCTAGAGATCAGGCATCTTGGAAGAGAGATACCTTAATATGAAAAGTTATACTAAAAGAAAGAGTAAGGCATGACACAGGCCCAGGTGAAGAATTTATGACACTTCAAAGGCAAAAATAGAAACAACAAATAAATGGTGCTTGATTAAATTTGAAAGCTTCTGCATGGCAAAAGAGAACCAACAGGATAAGTAGAAAACCTACAGTTGGGAGAAAATAGTCACAAACTCTATATCTAATAAAGGACTGATACCCAGAATCCATAGAGAACTCAAACAAATCAGCAAGAAGAGACAAACAATCCCATTAAACAGTGGGCAAATGACATGAACATAATTTTTTCCAAAGAATGTAAACAAATGGCCAAAACAAACATATGAAGAAATGGTCAACATCAGTAATCATCAAGGAAATGAAAATTAAAGCCACAGTGAGACACCACTTTGCCCCATCAGAATGGCCATTATTAAAATTCAAAAAAAGATAGATGCTGGCATGGAGGCAGAGAGAAAGGAATACTTACACACTGTTGATTAGACTTCAAATCAGTAAAATATCTATGGACAATAGTCCGGAGATTACTCAAAGAAATAAAAATAGACCTACAATTTGACCAAGCAATCTCGCTACTTGGTATCTCACCCAAAGGAAAAGAAGTCATTTTATCAAAAAGACACCTGTTCTCAAATGTTTATTGCAGCACAAGTCACAAACACAAAGATGTGAAGTCAACCTAAGTGCCCATCATTTCACGAGTGGATCAACATGAGGTATATGTACATCACGGAGTACTACTCATCCATAAAAAGGAATGAAGCACTGTCTTTTGTGGCAACTTGGATAGAATTGGAGACCATAATCCTAAGTGAAGTATCTCAGAAATGGAAAAACAAACACCGTATGTACTCTCTAATACCTGGAAGCTAATTGAAGAGCACACACTCCTACAAAGAGACATAAAGGACATTGGAAACCAAGAAAGGGTTAGGGAGGAAGGGGTAAAAACCTACCTAATGGCTACAAAGGACACTATTCAGGTGATGAGCACAGTAAAAGTCCTGAGTTAAACATTTGCATCCATGAAACAAAAACATCTATAAGCCTTTAATATTTTGAATTTTTTTTTAAATGGGAGAAAAATTAAAAATTAGGCATTGAATCCTAAGAGTGACTAGTTCAATGATTCCAAGAGGTTTATGGTGGAAACTTGGTTACTGAGTGCTGCTCTCAGAGTTTCTGGAAGCTCTCCAACTTGGACATGGCCCTCTTGGTGATGACTCTTATCTTGGTTACCTCTGGTAAAAGGGCATGTGCATCCTGAGAATGTCTCTGAGCTTCCTTATTCATTGTGATTTTCCCGTGTACCCCTAGAAAATCTCTCTAGCAACTTGGCTAGAGAGAAATTCTGGCCTAAGTATGGTCTGCTGCAGTGATAAGCCCCTGGAGGTTTATATCAAGTTGTCAGGCTTCAGCCTACAAGTCTTCTTTAGGTCCTAAGGAGAAGGGCCAGACACAAGGTAGATTAGGCTTCTGGGGGTCAGGTTTTAGTTCTCAGTGTTGCTCAGTCAGGTGGAAAGGAGAAACTGGAAAAGTTGGTTGGAAAATTATAGCCAGATATTGAAGAAAACAGGAAGGATTAAAAATTTGGTAATGACAGACAATTTGGTCAAGGCAATAGGGCCAATATAGTGTTGTCCAGGCAACTAAGGAGAAAGACAATAAAATCTCTACCAGACAAGATAGAATTTGCATATCTATCATTCACCTGCTATCACTACATACTTATCAGAATGGCTAAATCAGAAAATAGTGACATCACCAAATGCTGGTGAGGATGTAGAGAAATTGGATCATTCATGTCCTACTGTTAGGAATGTAAAATGATAAATCCACAATGGAAAATAATTTGGCAATCTATTACAAAACTAAACATGTAACTATCATACAACTCAGCAATTGTACTCTTGGGCAATTGTTCCAGAGAAATGACTATGTTCTTCAAAAACATATACACAAATGTTCATAGCCAAAAAGGAGAAACAGTTGGATATTCTTCAATAAGTGAATAGTTAAAAAACATTGTGGTATGCCCATATCACAGAATACTACTCAACAATTGGCCAGCCATGATGGCTCACAACTATAATCCTAGCACTCTGGGAGCCCAAGGCTGGAGAATCTGTTGAGGTCAGGAGTTCAAGACCAGTCTGAGCAAGAGTAAAACCCTGGAACTACAAATAGAAAAATTAGCCAGACATTGTGGTGGGCATCTATAGTCCCAGCTACTCAGAAGGCTGAGGCAGGAGGATCCCTTGGACCAAGGAGTTTGCCATGAGCTAAGCTGATGCCATGGCACTCTAGCCTGGGGAAACAGAGTGATACTGTCTCAAAAAAAAAAAAAAAAACAATTTGACAATAAAAAACAAATAATTGAAACATGCCATAACTTGGATGAATCTTGAGGACACTGACAAAAAATAATAATAAAGCTAATTCTGAAAAGTTAACATACTGCATGACTCCGTGTATATAATATCCTTGAAATGCCAAAATTACAGAAATGGGGAACAGATCAGTGGTTTCCAGGGATTAGGAATGGGGCGAGGGTTTATAAAAGGGGAAAGAGCAATCCTTGTAATGATGAAATTGTTCTATATTTAACTAAATACAAGCATATACACATGAATACGGGTGAAACCCAAGGAATCTGTGATGAGAAGGGAAGAAGGGGGGGTAAAAGCTGGGGAACAACTAGCAGTCTCCACCACAACTGTGTCATTGTTTGGGTGCAGGGATAAGACAGGAATACTGTCATCATTCCAATCTCTTTTTTGCTCAGTTCTTCTGAAATTGCTGCACGGCCTGAGAACACGAGCATGAGACTAGCACTATCTCTCCCTCCTACCCTCCCCAAAAAGGAGAACAGATGAGAACAACAGCTGTTCCTTTGCTGGTTAAATAAGGAATTTTTATTATCCCATAAGAATGCTCCGTGGAAAAGATTAGAGAGTTAGAGATAAACTTTCTCTTTTTATCAGATAACAAAATAATAAGCTGAACACTTAAGGGCTTTAACAGAGCAAATAACAATGAGGTTGTTTTCCTCTTTGCAAAACTTGGGTGCATGAATCATTTAAATTGCAAGACGGATTCTTGGAAATGACAAACATAAACTCTTTTAATCATCTGAGCTTTCCAAGGCAACAAGAGTCACATAATAATGCATGATAGAGAAGGAATTACAGTCTGGTTGACCAGACTGAAAAAGTATCTTGTGCTTTTGGAATGCGGGCTAGTAACAGTTAGCCCCAGGGCAGTCTTCACTGCCCAGAAAGGGTCATTAAACTGCCCATCTGTCGGCTGTGCACATTAATGCAGATTGTTTTCTATTTGATGCCAACCTGGCACAAAGGGGTGCAAGAGTGTCCATCCTCAGTCAAGGATTTTTACTGAGGCAAGCTGGATTCATTCCAGAAGCCCAAACCCAGTTGTTGAATGGGGGCTGGAGGCAGCAGTGAGGGGCTCTGTATTCTTAAGTGGAGTTTTCTTCTGCACAGTAGCTTCTTTCCATATGCCAAGGCACCATTTGTTGTGCACCATACCTCTGATATTCCAGAGAGACTCTTTAGGTTAGAGGATAATTCTCTTTTTGTAATGAGGACGGATTTATTCCTGGGAAAAAGACTCTAACCCAGGAGCCCAAAGAAGGGAGGTTATCTTTCTGGTCTCACTTTATTCATGCATTCCCCAAGTATTTATTGACTACTATATCATCTACTTAAGTAGGCTTCATAAGGATGGGACTAAGGCAGGGTTAAATCCCAAGGTGACTCTGACTCCTAACATCACAGATTCTCTGACCTGTATGTTACAAGGGCCCGTGACAGCCTAAGGGTGAGTGGTTGTGTTGCGGACAGTGGAGCACGTGGGAGCCTTCCATATGCCCTGCATTCTTTGTTACCACATTATTTTTTCCAAGATTCACTTAGAAAATACTGCTACACATCATTTGTGTAATTGACTATTATCTGTCTAAGTCAGTGATTTCAAAGTTTATTGTACACCAGAATCACCTGGAGGGCTATTTAAAAAGCAATTTCTTATTCAGGAGATCTGGGATGGGACCCGAGAATTCACATGTATAACAAGTTCCCAGATGATGCTGATGCTGCAGTTTGGGGACCACACTTTGCAAACCAAACCACTGAAAATCATCTTCTCAGAAGTGTCTCCTACCCCTTACCTCACTCCTAGCCATGCACGATCCAATCTTCAGTGAGGCAGAGCCTAATATTTTTCTGAAGCTAGCAACGCGCTATTGCTTCTTTTGTGTCCTTTAGACACAGAATTTTATTAAAGAAAAATCTCTTCTGCAGTGACCCCTCTTGGTTATGTAACTCTAAAACCAGAAGATATCCGGCAGAAAAAGATGAAAACAACTCTGGGGCCAGATGTCTCACCTAGGTCCTGATGGTGTGCAGAGCTCTGTGGTGGTGGGAATGGATTTGCATAAGAATTCTGGGGTCTGTTGGAGGGAAGGTACTGTAATCCCCACTTTTAGTAGCTTCTGTTGCTATAGAATAAATTACCCAAAATGTAGCAGTTTAAGACAATCCTCATTGATTATCTCAAGGTTTCTGTAGGATGGAAGTCCAGATATAGCTGAGTTAGGATGGTTCAGAAGCTGAAATCAAGAAATCACCAGTCTGTGTTCCTTTTTGGAGCTCAGGATCCCTTTCAAGTTCATGTGATTGTTGGCAGAAATCAGTCTATTGAGATTACAAAACTAATGGCACCCTTGTTTTGTTGGTTGTCTGCCAGGGGCTGCTCTCAGCCTCAGAAGCCACCTGCAATTCCTTGCCATAGTCCCCTACCTTTCCCTTAAGTCCTCTTACACTTTGAATCTCTTATTCTTCCCTAAAGCATCAGGGGAATGTCTCTTCAACTTCTGTTAAATATTACTGTGATGAAGTCAGCCCACCCAGGAAAATCTCCCTTTTGATTAACATAGTCAACTGATTCATTACCTATTCAAGGAAGCGATATCTCACCATATTTACAGATTCCACTCACACTCAAGGGGGGCCATGTAGAGTGTTGTCCCAGTTGGGGGTGAAGTCAAGGGTCACAGGGAAGATAAAACTTGAAAGCCATCTTGGAGTCCTGCCTAGGACAAAACCCTTCCTCTGAGATTCAAAATTACTGAATGCACTGGGGTGAATTACAGTGATTCTAGTCAAGATCAAACTGATAAGCAAGGATAACAAGGGACCCAAAAAGCACCCACATAAGGAGAAAGGGTAAAATGATGACATTGGCTCCCACAAGCTTTAAAGACTCCTGGAGGGGTATGTTTCTGGCCCAGCAATTGGCTGAGTCTATGCTGTCACTTACTTGGGAAAAATGACCAAGCAACGAACAGTAGTGAGATTGGACAGGTGAGCAGGACCCAGATATTGGAGGGTCATGTGTGTCCTGAAGGTATCCAGGAGTCATTTTTAACTAGGCAGGTACTGGCATGGTCAGCTACATGTTTTAGACAGTCACTTTTGCCGCAGTGTAAGGAATGGATTGGATAAAGGCAAAACTGGAGACTTTAAAAGGCTTTACATCTTCCCCTTTCCCAGCTCCTCTACTCCATTTCAGTCTTTGGGAACCAGATTTCTATTCTCTCTTTCAGAGATGGAATTGTACTTCCCATGACTTATCCAGGATCCTTGACTTGTAATAGTGTCAAAGTCTTCTGTATCTTCTGGCTTATTTGTGTAATGAAAGTAGCCTGTATTCTTACTTCCTCACTGCGCATTGGTAAAAGAACAAGAATGGCCAAAAAAAAGAAAAAAAGAAAGAAAGAAAGAAAGAAAGAAAGGCAGGCTTCAGTAATCATACACATGAGGTGGCCTAAATCAGGACACTGAGTAGGGACTGGAGTTAAGAATACTCAACATGGTTTGGTATTGCCCCTAACAGAAGCAGCTCCATTATTGGGTAGTTCATGAATGCAATGTCCCCACTTGAAAGCTCATGCCATTCTTTGTGCAACAACTCTATTGTAAATAAAGACAGATCAAACTTCTTGGTCTGGCATTAAAAGCTCTTTGTTGCCTGGCATTGCTCCCTTTACCTGCTTCAACTTCTGCCTTCACCCACCATGGTTTTACTCTGAAAATTTCTCTAGTCCCTGAACAGGTAGAGACTTTGAACATCACATCCTCTCAGCCCAAAAAATTTCCAGAACTCCTACCCACCCCTCAAGACCCAGCCCAAATGCCCTTATCCTTGTTCTATAACTGTGTAGGATAAATAATGGCCCCCAAAGATATCTGGGTTCTGATTCTTAGACCGTGTGCATGTGGTCTGATATGACAGTAAAGGACTTTGCAGATCGACTCATTTAAGGATCATGAGATGGGGAGATTAACCTAGATTAATTAGATGGTTCCGAAATGTAATCACAAGGCTTCTAATAAGAGAGAAGCAGAGGGAGAGTTGACTATAAGAGAAGTAAATAATAAAATCAAGAGGCTGGAGCAGATTCAAGGAAATTGTCATGAACCATAAGAGGCAGGTGGTCTCCAAGAGCTAGACAAAGCAGGGAAACAGATCTCCAGCGCCTCCAGAAGGACCCAGCCCCTCTGGCACCTTGACTATAACCCAGAGAAACCCATCTCAGATTTCTGGTTTCCAGAACTATAAGAGAATAAATTTATGTTGCTTTAAGCCACTAAATTTGTGATAATTTGTTACAGCAGCAATAGGAAACCAGTGCAAACACTTTCAGCAGTCACTCTCAAAGCCCTATGTTTACATTTCTATTCAAATGTTGCCACATATCCCAATTACTGCTGCACATGTCTGTCTTCCTATTAGAGTGTGAATTTCTCAAGGATAAGTATTGTGTCATCCATCCTTATGCTCTCAGTGCCCTGCACAGTGCTTGACATGTAGTAGGCTCTCAGTAATTGTTGAGGAAAGAAAGGGGTGTAAGGAATGGATCAAAATAAGAAAACCGTTCCATTAGATACCTTTCTACCATGTTTATACTCCCATCAAACCCTCTGTTCTTCCCTTTCTACAAAGTTTTGTAGCTTTTTGACCTATGACTAGTCAACCTTCCCATACACCCAGACCACAGTGTCAGGAACTGAAGAGGAATGAGAGGAACTCCAACACTTATTCTTCAAGGAAACTGGATAACATAGTTAATTACCAAATGTTCCCTGTGCAAAAAAATTGCCCCTAGTTGGGAACCACTGGTCTCGAGGAACGCTTCCTTCAGGCTGTGAAGAATATGTACCACAATAGAACCTCCAGGAGGATCCACGTCCACATGATTGCTAGATGTTGTGCCCCTAATACGGTTTCTTCTGATAGAATTTAAGTGTCCGATTTCTACTTCCCAAGTCCAGGTAGCCTGGACATTTAAAACCACTCCTTCCAAAGGATTACTAAAAAATATTTCCCATGGTCAAATCCAGGCCTAAAGCCATACCCTCAGCCATACTTGACTGTTTCCTAAGTCTCTATCAGGACATGGACAAAACACTTCTCGGGAGGTGCCTCCCTCTGACTTGGCCAAGTGCATCCTCCACTTCATGAATCTTCCTGATTTGTCTCTTGTGACTCCCTCTGCCACATTTCTGAAACAACTCACTGCAGGGACAGACTCCAGAGCTTTGCTCCTGAGATGAACCTAACCAGAGCAGGATTCAGGATGACAAGTGCAGACCAGGCTCCCGAGCACAGAGTGCCCAACGCTGGGTGGGAGGTCTTAGTCTGACGTCATAGGTGTGCCCAAGGACAAGGGTTACCCCCATTTTCTATAGCTTAGTACTGAGACATTGGGAAGACATTCTTATGGCACTGGCATTGTTTTAAGGTGAAATAGGTCCAGAGAGGCAAATCATGGAATGAGAAATGAAAGTGATCCTTCAGTATTTGGTCAGAATTAGACTGCAGGTGGGAAGTGGTGAGCTCTGCAAAAAAAAAAGAATGCTGAATGAAGCTGGATGGAAGTAGATGGTCTCCAGGACCAACAGAAACATGCGGTCAGCTGAGCAGTAGCCAAAGACATTAGGAAATTGAACACTACCCTCAGAATTTATGATCTAAAAACAAAAGGCATGAGCTGGGATGTTTTGGCTGTTCTGTGGGTCAGAAGTGACTCTGATACAAAGTCTGACAGTCAAAACTATCTCTAGAAACACACAGTTTTCCACTCTCCATAAACACACAATAGACGGCACCATTATACTCCTCTTGTATGAGTACTTTTAGCTTCCTTTGAGCATGAAGTTATTCAGTAACTGCTGATGGATGCTTTTTAGTTGAACAATGATGCAAACCTAAGAAGGTAGTTATTTTGTAGATAAGGAGACGGAGAGTCAGGCTTATTTGCAAGTCAAGGGCTAAAGCCATTACTCAACTCAAATTCTGGCCTTATGACTCTAAGTCCATTTTGAGGTACACAAATTAATGAGAATCCTGTGTTTTCCTGTCGCAATATTTTGTCTCTCCCTTTCATTTTCTTCTTCTTCTTCTTCTTTTTTTTTTTTTTGAGAGAGTCTCATTTTGTCACCCTTGGTAGAGTGCTATGTCGTCATAGCTCACAACAACCTCAAACTTTTTTTTTTTTGAGACAGAATCTCACTTTGTCACCCTCTGTAGAGTGCTGTGATGTCACAGCTCAGAGCAACCTCCAGCTCTTGAGCTTAGGCAATTCTCTTGCCTTAGCTTCCCAAGTAGCTGGGACTACAGGCACCCAGCTATTTTTGTTGCAGTTTGGCTGGGGCCAGGTTCGAACCTGACACCCTCAGTATATGGGGCCAGTGCCCTACTCACTGAGCCATAGGCGCCACCCTGTCTCTCCCTTTCAAATGACACCATCCTAAATCACATTTCTGGAGCTGATTAGTAAGTAATAAAATGAGCATATTTCACTTTTCCCCTCATCATTTTCCTTTTCCTAAGGTGAAGCAAAAGTCATGGGTTAAAAGGGAGTAGGTGACAGTTCACTGAAAGAGACCCACTAAGTTATAAAGCCAGGTGAAAACCCGTATGCTTTAATTTAAAGAGCTCCAAGGTAAGCCTCAACACACATGTGATGAAATGAAGCACTATTCACTGATATCTGTGCATGAAAAGAGACCACTAACTCAGATTAGGAGGGACAGCCAGCACTGTGGAAGAACAATGATTACCTAGGAGGAGTGAGATTTGAGTTTGAGACCATTTATGCCACTTCCAAGCCATATGGTCTTAGACAAGTCCCCCAATTTTCTCAGTCTAGTTCCTTATCTTTGAAATGAAGTTGACAGTGTTCACTTCACAAGGTTATAATGAGGATTACGGAAAAAAATAATGGCTTTGGGTTTTTAATCTGGCACACGGGGGGCTTGGAAGTCATCACTCTATCCTAACAAGTATGAGGCTTAACAAACCAAAAAAAAAGAATGTATCAACTCTTCTTAGAGTCATCAGAAAAGTATGGTCACAAGGCAAACTGCACTCAAAAATTGTAGAGATAGACAAATATAGAAAATCAGTTTACCAAAACAGAAACCCACAAACAGAATCCTTCCTGGGAACCAGTGCCAGGGGTTGGGAAACCAGAACTGTGATAGCCAGAGTCTTGACATAGACAGATCTAAGAGACAAAATCTCCAGAGGTGGGTGGGGCCGCTCACAGTGGGACTTTGACACTTTTGGATGTTTTGCCTCTAAGAGTTCTACCAGGTTCTTACAATGAAGGTCGGGGTGGGGAGGGGGGGAAATCCCCTCATGCTTCTGGCAGGGAGAGGGGAAAAGTAGTCTTTAGTCTTTTTTAAATACCATTATGTTCTTCTTATGAGGCCTGCCCCTAAAGAAACTATTTTACCAGAGCCTAACCTGTTGGGGTTTTATTAAACCCAACTGACCTGATTACTAGGTGAAATGGACCAATTGGGTAAAAAAAAAAAAAAAAAAAAAATCTACCCAAACTAATGTGAGAAGAAATAAACAACCTGAATAGGCCTATATCTATTAAAGAAACTAAATCAATAATTGATAACATTTCAAAGCAGAAACACCAGGCCAAGATGAGTCACCAGTAAATTCTACCAAACATTTAAGGAAGAAAGTATACCTATTCTCTACAATATGTTTTGCAATATAGAGAAAGAGGTAATACTTCCTAACTTATTCTATGAGGCCAGTAAATGCTAATATCAAAACCAAGCAAAGGCAGTCAAGAAAAGCATTGATCAACATCTTAAAAATAAACTTAAAAATTACCAACAAAATAGCAACAAACTGAATCCAACAATTAATAAAAATAAAAATTATGGCCAAAACCAGTGGAATTTATCACAGGAATGCAAGGCTAGTTTGACATTTAAAAATCATTTAGTATAATTTACCATATCAACAGGCCAAAGAAGAAAAAAAATCACACAACCATATCAGCATATGCAGAAAACGTATTTTATAAAATCCAACACCCATTTATAATTAAAAAAATAAAAGAAATCACTCAGAAAACTGGGAATGGAGGGGAACTTAACTTGATAAAGAACATCTACAGCAGCAGTTCTCAACCTGTGGGTCACAGGTCACCTAAGACCATCCTGCATATCAGATATCTACATTATGATTCATAACAGTAGAAAAATTAAAGTTATGAAGTAGCAACAAAAATAATTTTATGGTTGTGGGTCACCACAACATGAGGAACTGTATTAAAAGGTGACAGCATTAGGAGAGTTGAGAATCACTGATATACAGAATAAACCCCACAGTTAATGTCATGCTTGATGGTGATAACCTCTAAGCTTTCCCACTAAGATCAGGAACAAGGCAAGACGCCCCCTCTAAGTACTCCTTTCAGTGTCATACTGGAAGTCCTAGCTAATACATAAGACAAAACAAAACAAGAAAATGTACATATTGGGATGGAAGAAATAAAACTGTCTTTGTAGATGACATGATTGTCTATGTAGAAAATTCTAAAGAATTTACTTTAAAAACCCTTAAACTGATAAATGATTATAGCAAAGTTGTAGGATACAGAATTAATATACAAAATCCAATCACTTTTCTATATATCAGCAATAAGCAAAGGAAAGCTAAAACTAAAATCACAATACTATTTATAATAATACCCTTCTCCAAGATGAAATACTTATATGCAAATTTAACAAGCTATGCACAACATCTTCATGAAGAAAACTACAAAATTCTGATTAAAGAAATCAGAGAGCTAAATATATGGAGAAATAGTCTATATTCACAAAGAGAGAGATCTAATACTATTAAAATGTTAATGCTTTCTAACTTGATCTGTAGATTCAACATAATCCTAAACAAAAATCTCAACGAGTTATTTTGTGCATACTAACAAACTGATTCTAAACTTTATGTTGAGATGCAAAAGTCCTAGAATAGTCAACACCATATTGAAGAAGAACAAAGTCAGTGGACTGGCATTAATGAATGTCAAGACTTACTAAATAGCTACAGTAATCAAAACAGTATAGTACTGGTGCAAAAATCAATACATCAAAGGAACAGAAGTAGATGCACGTAAATATGGTCAACTGATCTTTGACAAAGAAGCAAAGACAATATAAAGAGTCTTTTCAACAAATGGTCCTAGAATAATTGAACATCCATACACAAAAAAAAAAGTGTATCTAGACAAAGACCTAACTTACACCACTCACAAAAATGCTTTTATTTTGCATTTAACTCAAAATATATCATAGACATGAATGTAAAATAGAAAACTATAAAATCTTTAGAAAACAACATAGGAGAAAACCTACACAACCTTAGACATGGCATTGTTTTTTTAGATCCAATATGAATGGTACAGTTTGTGAACAAAATAATTACTAAGCTGGATGTCATTAAAATTAAAAACTGCTGCTCTGCAAGAGACATAATCAAGATATTAAGAAGACAAGACATGAACTGGAACACAATACTTGGAAAAGGCATATCTAATAAAGTGCTGTTATCCAAAGGATGCAAAGACCTCTTAAAACTCAACAGTAAGTGGAGAGGGGGGAGGGAGAAGGGTAGGGGAATGGGTGGGGGGAGGGGGATTGGAGGGACCATTTTTGAGATATATCTTACAGGGGTACAAGTGAAACTCTCTAAGAGTAGAACCAGAATGTTTTAAAATTATAACTGAGAAAATGACATGAAGGCTGTGTTGATCAGTTTGATGGAAGTATTTCGGATTGCATGTGAAAACCCCACACTGTACCCCAGAAGTGTATTAATGTACATAGTTATCATTCAATAAAAAAATTAAAAAAAAAAAACAAGAAGAAGATTCGAAGAACACAAAACAATAAACAGAAAAGGGGGGAAAGATATACAATTAACAATAGCGACTATTACTGTGTGTATACATATATATGGCTCTCAAATATATAAAAATATTCATAATCATAATTAGAGAAATGCCAATGTAAAAGTGCAGCATCACATTTCATCCCTGAAATGCAAATTAGCATAAAACTTCTGGACAGAAATCTAACAATATCTGACTGGATTACTTATGCACTTACCTTTTGACCCAGCAATTCCAATACTAGAAATCTACTCTGAAGTTATACTTTTAACAACACAAAAATACTTATGCACTGCATTATTCACTGCAGCATTGTTTGTAATTGCAAAATATTGGAAACAGCCTAAATGCCCATCTGTGGGAGAGTGGTTGAATAAACTATGGTTATATCCAGACAATGGAATGGTACACGGCTGTTTAAAATAAACATACAAACAAATAAAGCAGAGAAAAGCATAACTAGGTTATCAATGAACTGATGCAGAGTGAAAGTATTAAAGTGCAAAAGTCTCCCTACTATGTTACACCTCTTTTAAGAGGAGAATATTTTAAAATGCACATTTTTTAACTCTACTGTGCAAACGAAATGTAGGAAGGATAAACCAGAAACTAAAGATTTTTGTCTCCTACGGAATGGTCAACAAAAGAGGGGAAAGAAGGGAAGGATGAAAATGGGTTAGAAGGGATAAAGACGTATAATCAGCTTCTCTGATTATACTTTTTATATAGCTTTGATTCTGAGAAACATAATAAATGGGCTGGTGCAGTGGCTCACACCTGTAATCCTAATACTCTGGGAGGCCGAAGTGAGAAGATCACTTGAGCTCGGGAGTTTGAAGCCAGCCTGAGCAAGAGTGAGATCCTGTCTCTACTGAAAATAGAAAAAAATTAGCCAAGTCTTGTGATGGGCACTTGTAGTCCCAGGTACTTGGGAAGCTGACGCAGGAGGATAACTTGAACCCAAGAGTTTAAGGTTGCTGTGAGCTAAGCTGAAGGTATGACACTGTATCCCAGGCAACAGAGTGAGACTCTGTCTCATTAAAATAAAAAAAAGAAACATAATAATGTTTCACAGTTACTCCTCCAATAAAGAACTGAAATAAACCAAGATGTGAGGGCAACCCAAAATGGAATACAAATGAACCAAACTGTATGACAAATGAATCATATAGCCACGCTGAAGGAGATAGGGATGGAAAATCCTATCTAAGTGCCCTTGTAAATGAGTATTTTGACTGAATTCTGTAAAGCTGAAGACAAAAGGAAGGCACACAAATACTGTACTGTAGTTAGGAAGCCTGGTTTTCATAGGCATATGGGTTAGTAGTGCTGAAATTATTTTATATGAAATCTAAAGTTGAACAAATACATAAATATATTTTACATAGTGAGGGCCAGCCTTCTCACTTTCAGAATTCCAAATGACAAAAGTATTAAAATGAACCTTGTGATGTTGAATTGGAATTGGAAGTATCAGATACACAGATACATAACTAAGTACAGACACATGTGCATACTTGAATTAGAACACACACATTTATTTCCTAGCTCTTTCCATTCCAAAATCATAGAAGCAGTGATACCCCAGTAGCAATGAGCACAACTGGTTTCCAGACACTGGTTTCAAAAACACCATTCTCCAATTAAAAAGACCAATGAGTTGGAGAAGCAGTTGATTCCAGGGTAGGGACAAGAAAACTACAAGATAAGCCTAGAATATTTTGTGGTGCCATAAAATAAAGATGTGATCAGAAAAGATGGTGGTATGTCAAAAAGACAACAGAAGCCAACCTAAAGAAGCTCCCAATGGCCAAATATGGAACTGTTTGAGAAATGAAATGAATAACAGTAGCATTAGATAATAAGCCATAGAATAAAATAAATATCTATGAATCTATGTTGTCAAAACTAACTACATAAATCAGCAGATGTAATGGACAGCTCTCCAGTAATGAAAAATTCCAATTTTAAAAATTTGCAAAGAGCGCTGGTAGCTCAGTGAGTAGGGCACCAGCCACATACACCAAGGCTGGTGGGTTCAAGCCCAGTCTGGGCCTGCTAAACAATGACAACTCCAACCAAAAAAATAATAATAATAACCAAGCATTGTGGTGGGCTCCTGTAGTCCCAGCTACTTGGGAGGCTGAGGCAAGATAATTGCTTAAGCCCAAGAGTTTGAGGTTGCTGTGAGCTGTGATGCCATAGCACTCTACTGAGGGCAACATAGTGAAACTCTGTCTAAAAAAAAGAAAAAAAAAAGAAGAATGAGAGAAATGCAAAGTCTCCATGTGGAAAACACCACAGTAACAGTTCTTGCAGTCACGATCTACTGATGCATGCTAAAATCGGTGAATAAAAGTTTGAGGAGAAAGTCCGAAACTCTCTCTCAAGATATTTATCAATTCAAATAAATTCCAAATAGGAAAACAGTAATTTTACAGTAGAGAAACTTGGCAGACACCACTTTAACCAAGTAATCATGAGAAAAACATTTAAAAGCCCCAATTAAGGACATTCTACCAAATAACTGACCAGTACCCTTTAAAAGTTTCATAGCCATAAAAGATGAGAAAAGACTGAAGGACTGTCACAGAATGGAGGAGATAAAGGAGACATGACAACAACAATAAGCAGCACTGGATCCTAAAACAGAAAAAGGACATTTGGGAGGAAAATTGGGAAAATTCAAATGAGCTCCATAGCTTTGTTAATCATATTATATCAATGATAATTTCCTGGTCAGAAATACGGTGCTACGCTTACATAAGACATTAACATTAGAGGAAGTTGAATGAAGCATACAACTGAACCATTTTTATTATTTTTGCACTTTTCTGTAAGTCCAAGATTATTTCCAAATAAAAAGTTAAAAATAATCTCATGTGCGTGTATCTGTAAAGGCTGTAGAGAGGGAGAGAGAGGGAAATGTCAGGAGACTCAATAAAAGGTATGGCAGTGATAAAATATGACATGAGCCATATTGTACCATTAAAAGCCAACATTGTAAACAGGGTGAAGGTGGATGTCCACCATCTGAAGATATAATAAAGGCAAACGTGGAGCATCAAGTCTTCTTAGTTACAAAAATACCTCTGGATTTCTTATATCTGATCCATTGAAAGATAAACCTAAATGAGTTTAGTCTAGTCAACCCCAACAAGCCCATACAAGTTTAGTGAAAGCAGACCTGGGCAGTCCATAAAAGACCAGAACCACATGACAGCAAAAAGACAGATGAAAATGCACCTTTGCAGAAGAAGAAAGACCATTCCCAAAGCCCAAAATGTCCTCAGAATTCCAGAAACTTCTGTGTCTCTGATGTGTGAGGCTGAGCACCCAGGGAGGCATGTGTTGAGCAGCAACATAGGATTAAGTACCTAATGGCTGAGTTCTTGCTCTACTATCTTTTCACTGTGTTGGCTGCATTCTTACCAATTTCCTTTTGTTGATCTTGGAGTACCGCCTCATGCTTAAAAGCCACTTCAAAAGATGGATTATTCAAATATCTTTGTTCTACATTTTATTTTTTTCATTCTGGAGAATTTTCCTTTTATCATCTGATTTCTGCATCAGCCATTTCCAGAGAGTAAATATATGCTTTACTCCTAATGCACTACTCAGCAAATAATGTTAGTCTCTGAACATTTTTACCATGAGCAGCTATTTTAATGGTGGAGTTTGGTAACATCGCTTTTGCTGATTAATTGCCTCCATGTTAGATAAATGAATGTTATGAACTTTAGGACAGGCAAAGTGACAAGGCAGGGAATCATTCAGAGAAATAATAATTATTTTAATTTCAGGTGGGACAGTGAAAATAATAATAGCATCAAACAGTAGGTACAATTTTCTGGATTAAAAGAAGTAGCTCTATGAATACGATGATGAAAGTAGGCAGAGGGTAGGCTTTTTGTGGCACAACAGTTCTAATGTAGAATGATGATGACATGCTTTTTATTAAAAGTCAGTTGATGGTAGATTTGCTAACTCACATCCTGTTTTGGCCTGGGTTCCCTGGTTCTGAGGAAAGCTTATGGTCCACTGCATTATTAAGATGGATATAATTCCAGAGACCCGAGAATGAGAGAGAAAGGAAAGTGGGGCAAGGAAGGCAAAGAGCACGTGGATGTGGAAGGGGACACACAGGTGGAAGGGCACACGCATGAGGTAAGAGAAGGTGTGCATTTGATGTGTTCCTGAGCTGGACACAGCTTTTGAAGAATATACAGCTGGTTCTCAGTTATGTGGGAGGTTTTCAAAGAAGCCACACAGAGAAGCTCCTTCTTTGTCCTTTCTCACTTGTCAAAGTCCTCCCCACAGAGCTTTATTTTTTCCCACACTCATGGCAGCCGCTAGGGAAGCTAGGTTTCTGTTGGTCCAGCCAGGTCACAGCTAAGCAAAGGAGAAGCTGGAGCCCCTGGCATGATCATCATGATTGAAGCTGTGCTCTCACAGCCTAGCCCTTGGTCCAAGGGAAGGTTGAGGCAGTAGTGGTATTAGGAGATGAGGCAAAGGGTTAGTGGGGGCTCTCAGGTATGGGGACAATGATGTGAGCTTTCACTGGGTTGCTCTAGCCACAAAATGAGGAAAGCACCCAGCGCATATAAGAGACATTACTGGTTTGCTCCCTGGGAAGTAGGCTCTGAGATGAAGATTTGCATATAGGAATTTATGCTCTTGGAATCAACCCCTATAGGAGGGAACAAAAGAGAAAGACACGAGATTGGGAAGATATAAGTTGAGCCATGATTCAGTCCACACAGAAGCCTCAGAAATCCTATAGGAAGTTCTGAAGATACAATGGAGGGTGGTCCTTCAGCTAATCTGGTGCTGGGTAAGCTGCCCAAAAAACACTTTACAGATTTAGAGCCAAGGAGGAGCTGTGGACAGGCCACGGGCTCAGGTGTCATTTCAACCCCACAGCCTCCATTAGGTTCTGCATTGCATCATCACAAAGTTCAGATCATGACTTTAGGTTTCCAAGGTCCCTGAGCCTCAGGTCTTTTTTTTTTTTTTTTGAGACAGAGCCTCAAGCTGTCCCCCTGGGTAGAGTGCTATGGCTTCACTGCTCACAGCAACCTCCAGCTCCTGGGCTCAAGCGAGTTTCTTGCCTCTGCCTCCCAAGTAGCTGGGACCATAGGCGCTCGGCACAATGCCCAGCCATTTTTTGGTTGCAGCCATCATTGTTGTTTGGCAGGCCGGGCTGGGGATTCGAACCTGCCACCTTAAGTGTATGTGGCTGGCGCCTTAGCCGCTTGAGCCATAGGTGCCTATCCGAGCCTCAGGTCTTGAGGAGGTCTTGATCCTCACAAAGTCCATAAGAGCAAAGGTTCCAGATATATCAACCACATCTTTAGCTTAGAATTTTCTGGGGGCAACACCCAGTTGAAAGAAATACGACAATGAAGGAGACACCTTTCCTAGCAGGCAGACTTCTTAGGCTTGGCAATTCCGCAGCAAGATGTAGTAGCCATGCTACTGTGACACATGATTGAAAATGCCTATTTATTAGAGAGTATAGGACACCAGTCATCAGAGAGACACCACTTGTATACAGTACTGGGTGATAGGGCTGGGGAAATGGAAATTAACGGATTCCAAATACAGTATTTGGGCAAAAACAGTCAATTCAAGTAAAATCTGAAGTCTGTGACTGGCATTATTATAAACTCCCAGACTTTGTAAGAGGGCATTCGTGTCTAGAATGACCATTTCAGGGTATGGCCCAGGGATTTTTCACTACTGTTATGGTAAATACTTAATGTCAACATTCACCTCTTCATGGGGGATTTCCCCAGAGAAGTCTGATCCACAGGTTACAGGCACTGGACAACCAATATAGCTGGCCTGGTGATTTGGAGAAGCTGAAATGTAAAAGAATGTTTTTGCCTCATTCTTCCATCACATATCACTGAGTCTCTATTGTGTCTTTGGAAGTGGTAATCTGGGGACTAGGATTCTTTTTGTTTGGAAAAAGTACTCTGGTGCTATAAATTGCTAAATGTTATTGGTGTTAGCCAATGTTGTGATAATCTTGTGTTTCCTATTGACAGTCTGGACTCTTCTAAGAGAGACATAAGAAAGGCTCAAATAACTTAGAGGAACCAAGAGAATGACATCCATTCTTATGAAAGGTATCCTAGGCCATGATGCTAAAGGTATTGATAATTCCACCGAGATATTGAGAACTTTTCTGGATGACAATGAGCAGAATAAGAAATTGACAAAGCCATTATCTCTGGATTTTAATGTGAAGTTTTAATTTTTAGAATCCTTAAAAGTGGCACACATAGGAAATATGAATTTATCCCTCAATAATTAATAGTGGAAGGAAATTTATATTCAAGTGTGGAATATCCCTATGTGTTTTGGGAATTTTATTTTTAGAATATCTTTGTGGGGGTGTTTAATCTCACTGAAGACACTCTATTAAAGCTGGGTAGAACAATGTAGTTGGACCTGATTTGGGAAGGGAAGTAGAACAGGGAGTGGCTTTTCAGCCATGGAGCAACATTGGAGTAAATCTAATTAATATATAATTCTAATCTGAAATAGATGGCAAAATCTTCCCTTCCCTTCAGTGGTCAAGTGACATCTCCATAAAAGCAGAAGTTGGTATTGTGGGAATAGCTTGGTAAAAATAGGAGTAAGACAACTGATCTCTTCCATTGGGGCTGGCCATGCCATTTGTTAATCGTGGCCTTGCTAGTTCATTCAGTGGCATGACAGGAGAAAATGTGGGTAAAGTCATTATTGGCAAAGGTGGTACTGTTGCACATTTATACCATGTGTTCCAATGTCAAAAAAGCCAACATTTTAGTCTCTCTGAGTTTAGTCCTCTGTCTATGCCCATTGGTACAGAGCTTAGGTATGGGAATATAAGGTGTTATGTACTAATCTCTTCAATCCATAACAGCTAAGATTATATTATGTTATATCATTTGATGTTACATATAAAAGGAGGGAGGAGAGAAAGAGAGAGAAAATGTTTCTGTGGTTCACAATTTTAGACATAATTAGTGGTAGAAAATTCTCACATTTTTATCCTTGGAAAAACTCTTTTTTTTTTTTTTTTTTTTTTTTTTGATTTTTTGGGGGGGCGCGTGTGGCTCAGTGTTTTATGGGGGTGGCTCAATATGCCTATTTTGGAAGGTAAAAACCCCGCCGTGCCAAAAAAATGAAAAAAAAAAAAAAAAAAAAAAAAAAAAAAGAGTTTTTCCAAGGATAAAAATGTGA
>CAUYQV010017460.1:0-15465 GCA_963574575.1 Galagoides demidoff
AAGGGGCAGGTTCCAGCCGAGCCCAGGCCTGCTGAACAACAATGATAACTACAAGCAAAAAATAGCTGAGTGTTGTGGCGGGCGGGTGCCTATAGTCCCAGCTACTTGGGGGGCTGAGGCACTTAAGCCCAAGAGTTGGAGTTTGCTGTGAGCTGTGATGCCACAGTACTCTACTGAGGGTGAAATAGTGAGATTCTGTCTCAAAAAAAAATCTTACCAAATTTTAAGAATACTGTGCATTTACTCTTCACTGTAGTCACCATGCTGTGTATTAGATCTCCAGAATTTATTCATCCTGCAAATTGAATTTTTGTATCCTTTGCCCAACATCTCCCTGTTTTCTCCTCCATTGTCCCCTGATAACCACCCTTCTACTCTCTATTTCAAGAAATTTGATTATTTGTTTATTTATTTATTTATTTTGAGACAGAGTCTCACTCTGTCACCCTTGGTAGAGTGCCATGGCGTCACAGCTCTCAGCAACCTCAAACTCTTGGTCTCAAGAGATCCTCTTGCCTCGGCCTCCCGAATAGCTGGGACTACAGGCACTCAGTTATTTTTAGAGGTGGGGCTCATTCTTGCTTAAGCTGGTCTTGAACTCCTGAGCTAAGGCAATCTGCCCACCTCGGCCTCCCAGAGAAGTTCGACTTTTCAGCTCTCAGTATGAGTCATAGTACATATTTGTCTTTTTGCGATGGGCCGACTTCACTTAGCACCATGCACTCCAGGTTCACGTATGTATTAATAGTTGCACATGGCAGGATTTCCTGAGTACTGTTCCATCCGTGCTGTTTATTAATACATATTTATACACACCCACGGATAGTCCTTCGTCTGTCAATGGACATTTACCTTTATCTTGGCCATTATGAATAATGCTCCAATGACCGTGGGAAGGCAGACACCTCTTCAAGATAGTGATTTCATTTCCTTTGGATATACTCCCAGAAGAGTGGGATTGCTTGCTCATATGGTACTTCTATTTTCAATTTTTTGAGGAACCCCCATACTGTTTCCCATAATGGCTGTACTAATTTACATTCCCGCCAACACTGTACAAAGGTTCCCGTCTCTTCACACACTTGTCAACACATGTTATCTTTTGAACCTCAACATCTAAAGAGGGGGATCTGATTTCTATTTACTCCCTGAGAGAGAATAAACAATATAAGGAATTTCTTGAAGTACATAAGACTCATGGGGCCAGGTGTGGTGGCACATGCCTGTAATCCCAGCATTCTGGGAGGATCACTTGAGCTCAGAAGGTCAAGACCACCCTGGGGAAAGTGAAATCCTGTTTCTACCAAAAATAGAAGAATTAGTCAGACATAGTGGCAGGTGCCTGTAGTCCCAACTACTCGAGAGACTGAGGCAAGAGGATCACTTGAGTCTAGGCTTTTGAGATTGCTATGAGCTAGGCTAATGCCACAGTACTCTAGCCTGGGCAATAGAGTGAGACTCTGTCACAAAAAAAAAAAAAAGAAAGAAAGAAAAGGGCAGCGCCTGTGGCTCAAGGAGTATGGCACCAGCCCCGTATACCGGAGGTGGTGGGTTCAACCCCGGCCCCAGCCAAAAACTGCAAAAAAAAGCCTAATCTTTTGAGGTCGATGAACTTTCTCTTTACTTCACGTATCCCATGCCTCTTTATCCCCACCCCAGCTTCCTCTCCATGTCACATATTTATTTAGTGATTTATACTGAGAGTGTGTACGCGCGCACACACACACACAGAGTCAATTTCTGAAATTCTCTCTTTAAACCAGGGGCTCTACAACACCCCGCCTCTTTTTCTATCAAGTCCAAACTTCCTCAGCTCTGGTGGAGCCAGTTGATTATTTATGAGGTAAATGGCAAATACCTGGCATAATTTGTGGTTATAAAAGCATTTATTAATTCATAACTTAATCTAGATGTAATTTATGAGCAAATGTTTTTTAATTGGACCATTAATTCTCTGAGAGTGTTTGGGTGTATATATCCTATGCAAAAACATGTTTGTACCTTCTTCATTGGTCCCTGCCCCCTAATTTTCTATGATTTAATGCTTTCAGTTACATAGTTTCAATACCATAGTATGTTGAATAGCCTATCTCCATCTCTTCAAAAAAATGAATAAATAAACAAACAAATAAAGCTTCTTGGGCATAATCCAGCCCCTTCTGCTCTGGGGACATGCATGGTTTGATGGTGTGGACAGGGAGAAAGTGGTTAGTACACAGTTTCTTCAATTCTAGGAGAAAGTTTGATGAAACCTAAAGGTTTAAGAGGCCTTCAGAGGGGCCTCTGCACTCTTTGCTGAAGGTTACTTTGGTAGTAACCTTATCAGATTCTACCCCTCAGATCCCTCTGCCTGCCTTCACTGTATGTCCATATCCGATGGGGACAGTTTGGTCATGAACGTTGTTAGGTAGATAAGCAAAAGTGAGCTCATCTCAACACCTCTCCTCTCTCTACAGCAGAGTGTGCCAAGCCCAGCATCTCGGGATTCTAAGATTCCAGAAGCATGTTCTCTAAACATCAGAACTTCCAGACTCCTATCTCTAGCAAGAACGTGCTTTGGATAGTTCTCATACACAATGGCTTAATACACAAAAAAATGCATGAAAAATGTTGTTAATGTGAAGTAAACTGAACTTATTATTCTTAAGTTAAGAACTTATTCTCCTCTCCCAACACTGCAGGCTTGGAGAGGTCTGGTGACTTCACTTGCACACCCAGAAAGAGGGTAAGAGAGGCAAGGCCAGGACCGCTGGGTTCTTAGACTAGTCTTTCTACCTCGATCACACTTCCTTCCTCTGTTATAATTGATATGCAGAGAACATTATAGAAACAGCTGGGATGGTGACAGGATATGAGAGAAAACAGCACAGTGTTGCTTAGTGAGAGTGCAAAATCAAAGCTGAATGTAGATGGCTCTTTGAAGAAATTGCTTTGTAAATTGGCTAAGTAGTTCTCAATATGTGATCTAAATAAATGAGCCAATTTATTAAAAACGTACCATATGGTAGGCACCGTGCTAAACATCAGGGACACAGAGAATGCATGGAGTGAATTTCCTACCATCAGATGTTAAACAAAGGAACAATGTAGAGCTGGGCGGTAGGTCCCCTGTGCAGGCCAGGCCCTTGTGCTTGAGCTGCTCAAGGGCCTTGGCAAACAGCTCGCACCTGTGACTTTCTCCAGCTGCCTGACCTTGGCTGAGTGAGCCACCTCACTGGAGACTCTTGAGACGTCACACCCTCTACTCTCCAGTGGTGACTGGGGACTGACTCACTTCCTCTCCTCTGCACTCCTTCCCTCCCACTCCCGACTTCAGCTGTGCCTATCCTTGTGCAGCTCTTTCCTATTTTGCTCCTTCCCTTCCTTACAGAGTTTTGCTAAGGAGAGTACGTTCCAGGACGTGTGAACGCTAGAACCCTCGTCTCAGGTTCTGCTCCTGTGCACCCAACCCCAGATGCCAACCATTGTTGCTGTAGATAATGGAACGATCCCTGAGACACATTAACTCGGGAAGGGTTCGTAAAACTGCAGGTCTATAAAACTTTTTTTTTTTTTCTTTGAGATAGTCTCACTTTGTCACCCTTGGCAGAGTGTTGTGGCATCAAAGCTCACAGCAACCTCCACCTCTCAAGCTTAACAGATTCTCTTGCCTCAGCTTCCCAAGTAGCTGGGACTACAGGCTCCCACCACAAGAGCTGACTATTTTTTATTGCAGTTGTCATTGTTGTTTAGCTGGCCCCGGCTAGGTTTGAACCTGCCAGCCTCTGTGTATGTGGCTGGCACTGTAACCACTGGGCTATGGATGCCGAGCCTCTATTTTTTTTTTATTCTAAAGACTGAATAATCTAATTGTTCAATGCGATCTTCTGGTTAATATTTTTGGGGGAACAGGCTAACATCATGGGATGGTACACATGTATGACATGGGAACCATCCGTGTTTAGAGCATTTCCCACAGTTGTATGGTAATTGGAAACCATTTCAGTCAAAAAAAAAATCTCCCCAAACTCCTTACAGAATTGTGACGTAAAAACTACAGGGTGTCCCCAAAATCATCATGCATAGCTAAAGGCACCTTTATTTATGAAATATTCAGTATTAAATTTTACAAAATATTTACAGAATATTCTCTACATGTTGGCCACCTCTTTACACACACACTCACACTCACACACACACACACACACACACACACACACTCACACTCACACACACACTCACACTCACACTCACACACACACACACACACTCACACATGAAATCTTCTCTCCCACTCATGGTAAACACATTCCGAGGCAGCTATTGTTACACACAGATGCAAATTTTTTCATTTTTCCTATGTATGGAGACTTTTGAAACCCCTGGTATAGGAGAGTCTGTATAAGGTAGCCTTATAGTACTAGCAGTCACACTTAAAAGTTCTAAGGTGTTGGGAGATTCAGCTACTGTGTTCTTTATTCCTGTATCTTGACCAATTAGCGACTACATAATCATGAACAACATCAGTGCAAACTTTCTTACTGCCAGAGGGAACTCCCGTGTTCTACTCTCACTCTCACACGCTGGTCCCTCTCTGAGCAATCACAGTCTCTCCTCCAGCTCCTTATAAATATGCATGCATACCACCTTAAATAGTAACATAGGGTGACAAAAAGTTTGTGTGCCATTTTAAATAGCTTAACGTAGTAAATTGCACACAAACTTTATGGACACCCTGTATACTGGAGAAAGGTTTTAAAGACAAGGTTACAAGTGTTAGAGTCAGGCGGTGCCCGTGGCTCAGTGGGCAGGGTACCGGCCACATACACCCAAGCTGGTGGATCAAACCTGGCCTGGGCCAGCTAAACAACAATGACAACTGCAACAAAAAAATAGTCAGGTGTCGTGGCAGGCACCTGTGGTCCCAGCTACTTGGGAGGCTGAGGCAAGAGAATTGCTTGAACCCAAGAGTTTGAGGTTGCTGTGAGCTGTGATGCCATGGCACTCTCCCAGGGGCAAGAAAGTGAGACTCTGTCTCAAAAAAAAGAAAAAAAAGAAAAAAATTAGTTATTTCCTAAATGTGCCTCTGCTCCCAAACTATTAGACAGATGATTGATTATTTAAAGACAGAGACAGGCAGATCCCAGGGCAGTAACCTAGGATTAATAGAGGTTGCCAATTAGCAGAATGATATCTAACCTTCCCCGTGGCCAGCTGCTCCTCCGGGAGCTTTGCAACATTGTTTGAAAGTCACAATAACCACATGAGCAGATAACATCCTCCCCTTGCATATGCAGAAGCTGAGGCATAGAGAGCGTAAACTACTTTCTCAAAGCCTCCCACCTACTGACTGAAGAAGTTAAACCCAGGAAGTCTGGTTAGAGGCCACAGTCTAACCCAGGAGTGTCCAACCTGTAGCCCACAGGCCTTATGCTGGTTTTGTGAGAACTTTTTTTGTTTATCTGTGGTATTGGGTATCATAAAAAGTATACATGGACCATTTTTGTTGTTGTTAGTGTTTTTGTGTTTAACGTGTGGGCCAAGGGAACTCTTACTCTTCCAATGTGTAGCAAAGGAAAAAAGGTTGGACACCCCTGACTAACCAATGTGACTGCCTTTCTGCGTGGGAAATAGATTCAGAGCTTAAGATCTTCTGGGTATAGATTACACCACTGACAGAGTAAGCTGGAGGGCCTGAGAGAATCATTTATAACCTCATTTTGGTTGTACCATAATCACAGACAGATGTTTAGATTAAGTAGGTCAGTTTCAAGGATGTTGCTGCATCTCCTTAAGGGAAAAAGTGAGATCAAAACATGGGTAGTACCTCTTAAAATGTGTGTGAATAGCAATATTTCCTTTTAGAAAATAGTTCTTACTGGTTTACATATTGCATCTTAAGAGGACACACACTGCAAATTTTAGAAAACTCTCATTTTTGAAAATTCCCTTAGAGTGCATTAAAAATTGAACTTGTTTATTCTTTAGCGTTGGAAGTTACCTCACGAATGTAGCCTCTACAGGATTTTGCATGTCTCGCCTCTGGTTTATAAAGTTATTTATTATGCAGAGAACACAGTATGATGGAGAGGATGTGAAAACACAGAGATAGTAGTTACAAAGTAGGTCTCCAAAACATAAGATCGGCAGCTTGGAATAGGCCAAGTGCTGCATTCTAGGAGAAAAGGATTGCATCGTCAGCAGTAAGGTGACAGCCTGACTTACTGTGTCACTTTTTTCTTTTAGGTGACTCAAGGTTGCTGCTACCATCAGAATCAATCCCCTAAAATAAGAAATTACTGGGCCAGGCATGGTGGCTCACAACTGTAATCCTAGTACTCTGGGAGGCTGAGGCAGGTGGATTGCCTGAGCTCAGTTCCTGAGCAAGGGTGAGACCCTGGGGTGGCACCTGTGGCTCAAAGGAGTAGGGCGCTGGCCCCATATACCAGAGGTGGTGGGTTCAAACCCGGCCCTGGTCAAAAACTGAAAAAAAAAAAAAAGGAGGGTCTCTATCTTAGTCTTTTCTGGGAAAGACTTCTTAAGAGCTCTATCTCAGCTCTGCCATGGTGCCGGGGTAGGAGACAGGGAAGGGGGGAAAAAAAGAGCGAGACCCCGCCTCTACAAATAGGTGGCATTGTGGTGAGCACCTGTAGTCCCATCTACTTGAGAGGCTGAGGCAAGAGAACCACTTGAGCCTAAGAGTTTGAGGTTGCTGTGAGCTATGACGTCACAGCACTCTACCGAGGGTGACGAGAAGACTCTGTCTCCATAAAATAAAAAAAATAAGACATTATTTCTAGTAAACATGTCATTAATATTTAGAATGGTGAATAGCATCAGAGCATTAAAGCTCAAAGACAGGTTACTTTTCTAGCTGTTAGCCTGGAGGAAAGGACTGATACGTAACAGATTGGATTTTGTTTGGGTGAAAGGCGAGAAATAGGGCTGGAGTATGGAGCATTGTGTGGGGGATGGCAGGCCCAGGCACAGCGACAACAGTGGGCTCTGAGACTCCTAGGATGGAGTATGGAGCATTGCGTGGGGGATGGCAGGCCCAGGCACAGTGACAACAGTGGGCTCTGAGACTCCTAGGACACATGATGGGAGAGATCTGAAAAGGAAGAGAGTTCTCAGAACACATTTGATACGTGCATTATTTGCTGCAGACATGTCTGGGAACCAGTCAATTAATAACGATGCTCCACTTACCTGCCCCCGCCTGGTGACCCAAGGGGATGAGCCCACCCCCTCCTCACCCCACACTACCCCACTATCATTTCCATTTTGCATAAGGTAGTTCATGGACTCTGCCCCTTAGCTGCAGCTCATTGTCCCGAGTGACTATTTTACCCCAGCTGGGTCAATCAGAGCACTTTCCCTACAAATTTGGAATCAAGGTGGATGAGGAACAGAGGGAAGGAAGAAGGAAGGGAAGAAGGCAGATGGATTCAATTTCCCTGTGAGGTAAACCAGTAATCTGCAAACTCGGGAGCTGGGGGTGGTGTTTTTCTGTCAAGCACATAGGGAAACAGGGTAAGCTGGGGTTTGTAGACAGAAGAATGTGGCAGTTCTGCAGAGAGAAACATGGGTAGGAGGTGCAGAGAAAGTCAGGGGTGCTCTTTCAGAGGCCGAAGCCTTTCTCATGCTTCCTTCCACCAGCTACCCCTGTAGTCAAATCATAAATTCTCCTTGTTTGCTTAACTTCATTCCACTGGATTTGGTTTTTGTAACTAAAAGGTTCCTAACTGGCCACACTGTTTTTTCTTATCTTCCTAATGCTATGGAGTTCAATTGTTTTTTCTCCTTTTGAACCAGGAGGAAAATGTAACACATTCTTTGACTACACAGATCTCTTGGGCTTGTGGTCTCTGTCTGGCTTATGAAACATAAAAACCATGTCAACTGTTATCTCCCCTTGCATGTGGTGTTTGAAGCATCATTGTTACACATGTTTAAGTTGAGAAATAACAGTTTGAAACTTAGATAATGGGCCAGCCGGGTGGCTCGCGCGGCTCGCGCCGCTCGCGCCTGTAAACCCAGCACTCTGGGAGGCTGAGGTGGGTGGATTGCTTGAGCTCAGGAGTTCCAGCCCAGCCTGAGCTGATGGATCAAGATCCATCTCTACTAAAAATACAAAAATTAGTACGGTGTGGTGGCAGGTTCCTGCAGTCCCATCTACATGTGAGGTTGAAACAGGAGGATCACTTGAGCCCAGGAGTTTGAGGTTGCTGTGAGTTAGGCTGACACCATGGCATTCTAGGAGCCTGGGCAACAACAACAACAACAAAATTGTGGTAATGATGTGAAAGCGTGGAGCTGGGTGCCTTCCTCAGAAAATGTTAATTAGACTCCAACGACGTGAAGGAGGCTCACTCAAGTTATTTTTTAAAAACAGTGGGTTTAGGGGAAGGATATACAGACCAAAGGACTTTCAGCTGAGTTAAGGCTTGGCATTGCAAAATTCTAAGCTCTGAATTTTCCTGATGGCCATTCAGGAGCAGAAAGTGGCTGGTCCCCAGGGTTACAGCGACTGGGCCTCTCTGTCACTCTCTGTGGCTGGTCCCCAGGATTACATAGGGTGACCAGATGTCCAGCTTTTGGCGGGACAGTCCCACTTTTGAACAATTTGTCCCGTGTCCCCAGCATTTTAAAAAAGTCCCATTTTTTGGAAAGAATGTACGAACGGGCAGGAGAACAGGAAGGGAATATACAGTTTTCAGTTGCCATGTGGCTATTTTGCCAGAATATGAGTTTTATATTATTTTTGTTAATTTTATAATGTTAAACTGTAATAATAACAAATAATGGTTGAGAAGTGATTATCGAGAACTGCTTATCAAAGTTTGCATTGTTGTCAGGCCCTGCCCTGCTCCGCCCCTGCCCCGCCCCTCTGCCCCCCAGCCATGTTGTCCCGCTTTACACATGTCAAAATCTGGTCACCCTAGGGTTATAGCGCCTGGGCCCCTCTGCGTTTCTCTGTGGCTGGTCCCCAGGGTTACAGCGCCTGGGCCCTTCTGTGTCTCTCTGTGGCTGGTCCCCAGGGTTACAGCGACTGGGCCCTTCTGCGTCTCTCTGTGGCTGGTCCCCAGGGTTACAGCGCCTGGGCCCTTCTGCGTCTCTCTGTGGCTGGTCCCCAGGGTTACAGCGCCTGGGCCCTTCTGTGTCTCTCTGTGGCTGGTCCCCAGGGTTACAGCGCCTGGGCCCCTCTGCGTCTCTCTGTGGCTGGTCCCCTAGGTTACAGCACCTGGGCCCCTCTGCAACTCTCGGGCTGCTTCTGCCTCTGTCGCTTACCCTTTCTTCCTCCTCTTTTCTCCCCCTCACTTTTTCACTCATTGGGCTTCCTTTTTTTGTAGCTCCAGCTTATTATAACTTGTATGCATCATAGCTCTGACTGCCTCTATTTCCTCTTTGGGTATTTCCCTCCCTCCCAGCTCCTATGCCACCTACACCTGGCTTTTTTTTTTTCTATTTCCTCTTTTAAATTTTTGAGAGAAGTCTGTTTTCTTTAATTAGTACCTGTTTTGGAAGAGCTCCTGCATTAATGTTATCATAACATCCTGGTTTCTACAAGCCATACTGGATGTCCTCATTCCAAAGTCATGGCTGGGTGGTGATGGGGATGGTGGCTTTATCAAGGGTCTGTGTGGTTTCCTGGTAGATTGAGGCACTGGAGCTGAGGGGTGCCCCCAGAGGAGGGGCTGTGGATATGAGTTGCTTGCTTGATACAGCTCTCAATTCATCTCCTTTCCTCTTTTTCTTTCTTTCCTTTTTGGTATGCAGCATAGAGACATGGAGAAACATCTTTCTGGGAGAGGAAAGAAAGGTCCAGTCTTTCACATTTATGGCCCCTTTGTGCACGCAGACTTCCCAGAAGGCCACTGTGGCTTGATGTTTTTTCAGTGGTCTTGTGTAGCAGTTCTCAAAATGTAGTCTGAGTGTCTGGGGAGACCTTTTCTGGAATCTGATTTCATCCAAAAATGAGACTAAATCTAAGTAACAATTGCAATTGGAATTACCTAATTAAGTTTACAGTAATACTTGTTTATTCTCCAAAATCCGTCCAACTTCTGCATAGGCCAAACAGGCAAATTGAATGGGAATGCGACGGGTATCACTACCCCTGCCTCTTGTCAAATCTTTAATGGTGGAGCTGACCTCTAAGGTTTCATGAGGGATAAAATTGCTTTTGGTTTCCAATTCTGGTAAGGATAGAAATTCCCAGGGGCTTCCACTTGACCCATTTTTGCCATAATGGCCCTCACTGGGCAGAGTTTCAATGGGACCATTGTAGAACATGTAACAGAATTACACCCCCCACCCCCACCGAGTAATCCACCTGGGTGAGGAGAGAGCTGGGTTCTGTATCAACCCACTCAGTTATGGGCTGAGGGCTGTTCTCATATATGGGAAGAACAGGCTCTGGAGGCCAGAATGAACAGGGCACCTGCAGCATCTGATACTGTTCTTTGGATGGGACCATTTCTGAGTTCTTTTTTTTTTTTTTTTGAGATAGAGTCTCACTATGTCGCCCTCAGTAGAGTACCGTGGTGTAACAACTCACAGCAACCTCAAACTCTTGGGCTCAAGTGATTCTCTGGCCTCAGCCTCCCAAGCAGCTGGGACTAAAGGCGCCTGCCACAATGCCCGGCCACTTTTTGTTGCAGTTGTCATTGTTGTTTTAGCTGGGCCAGACTGGGTTCAAACCCACCAACTTTGATGTATGCGGCTAGCACGGTAACCACTCTGCTACTGGTGCAGAGCCATGAGTTCTGTTTTTAACACATTGGGAAGTTGATGATATCCAGCAGGATGTTGGATCAGGGAGTCTGTAGTTCAGGGAAGATAGTTCTAGATCCTTCTCTATATCCTCATGGCCCTGTGCTTAGCTCTATCACAATATTTATTGTGTTTTTTTTGAATGACCTATTTATGGGCTTGCTTTTTTTTTTTTTGTATGTGCTTCCTTTTGAGCAAAGTATAAAGGGGCTGTGTCTTTTTTTAAGTACCCACTGTAGTACATGGCACAAAGTAGTTGCAGTATAAGTGTTCATTAAGCTGAAGTGAATGTTTTTCTCCTCATCAGTGTTCATGTATGATTTTCAAAAACCCTTCCAGACGTGGTATAGTAACAAATGATGTACAACCAAGACAGTGTCAGATGCATTCTGGACACTAGCCCTATGCCTGGCAAATCCTACTCAGTAGAGAACATAGCTTTTCTCAGGTAAAGTTGGAATAGTTAGAGGTTAATCAACTTACAGTATGCTAAAAATATTTTTCTTATTTTAGGATATGATATGATATGATGAAAATACATTTCATTGTCTTACCCCAAGGAGTGCTGAGTCATTTACTGACACTGTATACAGTGCCTACAACTTAAAAATTGCTAATATTTATACAGAATTTATATTGTTTCCTGAGAACAAAAATAGCGAATTATCGATAGTGAAACACACTGTTGTTTCTTTTTTTTCAAACAGGAAATTGATTATCACAACAAACTCATATATGAAAAGGAATAGATCACTTGGTCTGAAATAGGATATGTTGATAGATTTTAGAATCACCAAAACCTCAGGCACATTAAATAACAGGGGTTTGACTCCCAGTACTTGTGACACTGGTTGGGATAAGATCAGACATTACTATGATTCAATGACTTCCAAGAACACACAATCCTATGTCATTATGGAGAAATAAAACAGTAACTACTAGGTTTACATAGATGTTCTTCACCATGCCACACAGTATACTACACCCCACATTTTTATGCTTTTCAACTGAGTGTCACCTTAGTTCTTTGTTTTGTTTTTTAAAATGGGATCACAGGAAGGGTTAGTATCATTTGGAGCCAGAATTGTCCTGTACAGCTGTCTGGTTTCCCTGGCATGTGGCGGATCTGAATTTGGGTCACAAACAGCTTGGAGAGGCCTGACCTCAAGGGCTGTAGGGGAAATTAAACTGCTTCTGTGGGAGGCAGCACATGGCTGTCCTCCATAATGACCCACTTGTTCACCTCTCAGGACAACATGGGAAAAAAGACAGCCAGTGGCAACAACCAAGCCATTTAGCTGTAGGAATGGGTGATAAGGAGGTGCAGAGTCCAGCTCTGCAAGGACGGGGCGACATAAAAACAAAAGCAAAGAGAAAGAAATAGGTCATTGCTGAAGCGTCCTTGTGAGAAATAAGCAGACAATAGTAATTCTTATCCAAATGCTTTATGAACACACATTCATCGAATTATACTGACGCTGATCCTTGGGCTTTGCAACAAGCAAACAAAATGTGAGATGTTGTTTATATTGTTTGTGTCTAGGTTGGTTCACCCAGTTAATGAATAAGGACAAGGTTCAGGTTTCATATTGGCCGGCTGGCTTTAGACAGAGATCTCTTCTTTTGCTGTATCCTGTACACTGTCCAGTCCAGGTTTCTCCCAAGCACCGGTTATTTGATCACAGACAGTTTGAAATAATCTATTAGAATTATTGGAAGAATAATTCAAAGCAATTTTTTCTCTGCTTACCCTTACCACGCCCTTCCTACCTCTTCCACTGTGTGGAAGCTCTCCATCTAGGGTTTCATTTAATCCTCCTGAAGCTGCCATTTTTAGGTAAGGAAACAGGCTTTGAAATGTTAAGTGAAAGTCACACCGATAAACAATAAAGCTGAGGTTTGAGCCCCAGATAATAATTTACATTTTAGCATTTTATGGTTTACTAATTGCATTTATATGCTTTCTTTCACTTAATCTTCCCAGACAATCAGGCAAGATAATCAGGAGTTCTTATTCCACAAATGTGAGAAGGGAGGCCCAGAGAGGTCATTCAGCAGGCGGTCAGGGCCGGCACTGAAATCCAAGTGTGTGATGCTGGGTTTCAGGTTCTTTCAACTATTAGCTCAGGTCAGGCCTATGTGCATTTGTGGTGAAGTTAAAGTCTGTATAGTACAAAATGAAGTGTAGATTTCATAATTGCCTAGATCATTCCGGCCCTCAGGGCCCGACTGTTCTGTTTTTGTTTAATGAAGTTAAGAACCTAAATGAAATGTTCCCAATGAAGCAGATAGAATGCTTTCAGTATTAGACCCACGGACAGTATCTCTCTTGTGTTTTTAGAAAGCTTATGTTCTCTGCTACTTATTCCATTATGTTTTCTAACTGGCGGAATGAAACTTTTTGACAAGTGAAGTATATGAAAAACATTCTTTTCTTCTCTCAAAATTATTGGCTAACTGACTGGGCATGGTACCTCATACCTGTGATCCCAGCACTTTAGGAAGCTGAGGTGGGAGGATCAATTGAGGCCAGGAGTTTGAGAGACCCTGTCACTTTTCTTTTTTTTTCCTATGGTTTATTTTATTGTGGTTTTTATTTTATGTAGACACAGTCTTGCTCTGTCACCCCAGCTAGAGTACAGTGTGTCATCATAGTTCGTTGTGACTTTGACCTCTTGAGCTTAAGTGATCCTCCTGCCTCAGCCCCTCCCAAGTAGCTGGGACTAACGGCACATGACACCACAGCTAGCTAATTATTCTGGGTTTTGTACACATAGGGCCTCACTGTGTTGCCAAGGCTGGTCTCAAACTCCTGGCCTCAAGTGATCCTCCCACCTCAGCCTCCCAAAGTACTAGAATTACAGCGTGAGCCACCTGCCTAGCCAAGACCCTGTCTCTTAAAAAAAAACAACTATTAGATAACAAATGCATTTGTCATCTTTCTTTTTTAAAAATTTTAATTAAAATCATAACTGTATACATTTGTGGGGTACAATGTGATGATCTAATATACAATGTGGAATGATTAAATCAAACTGATGAACATAGCCATCACCTCACTTATTTTTTGTGGTAAGACATTTATAATTTCCCCTTAGTTATTTTGAAATATACCCTTGCATTGTGCACATTAGGTGAGATCTCACCTAGTGCCCTCCCCCCTTCCCCTCTCCGCTCCCCCCTCACCTCCCTCTTGCTAGACTACATTTGTGTTTTATCATTCGTATGAGTGTGTAAGTGTTTATATATTGGTTTCATAATGGTATTGACTACATTGGATACTTTTTCCCCATTCTTGAGATACTTTACTAAGAAGAATGTGTTCCAACTCCATCCAGGTCAACATAAAAGATACAAAGTCTCCATCTATTTTATGGCTGGATACTATTCTATGGCACATATATACCATATTGTGAATACATTCATTGGTTGATGGGTGTTTGGGTCGCTTAGTTAAGCATAATATATTTGACTAGTAAGAAATGACTTTCACTCTTATTTTAGAACTATAACTTAAATTTTTATCTTTGCTGAAAGTGCACAAATACACAATTTTTATCTTTAAAAGCATCGGAATTTGGCTAGGCACCTGTAGCTCATTGGCTAGGGGCCAGCCATGTAGTTCACAGCTCTGGTGAGTTTGAATCCAGCCCCGGCCCGCCAAACAACAATGACAACTACAGCCAAAAGAAATAGCTGGGCGTTGTGGCATGAGTCACCACGCCCAGCCAGAAAACATAAATGGAGAGTTTTAGGAAATTCACTGAAGCGCAGTTTCTTCTCCGATAATTGCATCGGTTAGCTCACTTTAAACTATGTATTTTTAATTTGATTTCTATCTAGGTTGATAATTCAGAAACAAATCAGTGGCTCCAAACGATGACCTTGTCAAGTGAATTACTATGGTTGAATGATGGAATCTTAAAACTCATTTTGTTCATGGATGAAATGTCTAAGGAGGCACACACGCTCATTCACACGTGCACATGTATACACGTATACAACACACACGTGGAGGGGAGGGAAATCTCAGAATGTTTACTTTTAACTACAGCAGTCCTGCGTTTCCTTGCTTCCAATTTTTGTGTTAATAAACATTGCGTACTCGTGTGTGTCTGCCTCTATGTGAATATGTCTGAATATAGATGCTTCTTGACTTACGATAGTTTAGCTTGATGATTTTTCTACTTAAAGATGGCATAAAAGCGATATTCATTCACAATGTCCCTTAATTTATGGTGGAGTTACTTCTGGATAAAAAAATTGTTGAAAACTCACTTTCAACTTACCATATTTTCAACCTCCAGTGGGTTTATCAGAACATAGTACCATGATAAGTTAAGGAGCATCTGTTTATGTTTATGTATGTATGTATGTATGGATGGATAGATGGATGGATGGATGGATGGATGGACAGCTTGGTTTAAAAATAGAAGCAGGCTCGGCGCCTGTGGCTCCATCGGCTAAGGCGCCAGCCACGTACACCTAAGGTGGCGGGTTCGAATCCCCAGCCTGGGCCCACCAAACAAACAATGACGGCTGCAACCAAAAAATGGCCAGACGTTGTGGCGGGCGCCTGTGGTCCCAGCTACTTGGGAGATGGAGGCAGGAGACTCGCTTGAGCCCAGGAGTTGGAGGTTGCTATGAGCTGTGATGCCATGGCACTCTACCCAGGGGGATAGCTTGAGGCTCCGTCTCAAAAAAAAAAAA
>CAUYQV010017463.1:0-11635 GCA_963574575.1 Galagoides demidoff
TACTTTCCAAGAATGTCACCATCTCTAAATAAGAAATAATCCTTGTCATCTAGAACTACTTTAGTGCCTCCATATTCTGGGAGAAGAACTTTATCCCCAACTTTCACACTAATTGGTTGAATCTCTCCACCCTTTCCTTTAGAGCCTGACTCAACAGCCACTACTGTTGCTTGCAATACTTTTCCTTGAGATTTTTCTGGAAGCATAATGCCTCCTTTGGTTACAGTTTCAGCTGCACATCTTTCCACCAATACTCGATCGAAGAGTGGAAGAAACTTTCTAAATGCTTGTCCTGCCATGGTTCCCACCTCCGTAGCCACCACTCTACTCTCACTGCACGGCTGCAAGGAGAGCTCATGTTTTAATTTCTGCAATACAATCTTTCATGCCTCTCCCTCTAAAATATTTTTAGTCCTCATGAGGTCTAAATGCTGATTAGCACTGAGTTTCTTTAATGTTGATATTGCAGTATCACAAACTAGGCAAACCTGGGAAGCCCACCTCTTGCAGCTTGTACTCTCAATCCATGTCTCCCGTGACACAAACCATCTTATCTTTAGTAGAACTCTTTCTGCTAAAAGATGATATTGCAATTCCTAATCCTCCTTTAAAAAAATCTGCTTTCTTGCTTCAGCATTCTCTTGGTCTTCTTTGACATGACTGGCTGTTAAGCAGACAGAATTAAAAAATATTAGGCCAGGAGCGGTGGCTCGCGCCTGTTATCCCAGCACTCTGGATGCCAAGGCAGGTTGATCACCCGAGCTTATGAGTTTGAGACCAGCCTGAGCTAGAGTGAGACCCTGTCTCTAAAAATAGCCTAGTGTTGTTGCAGGTGCCAGCTACTTGGGAAGCTGAGGCAAGAGAATCACTTGAGCCCAAGAGTTTGAGGTTGCTGTGAGCTATGACACCATAGCACTCTACTGAGGGCAACAAAGTGACACTCTGTCTCAAAAAAAAAAAAGAAAAAAAGGAAGAGAGAATTAAAAAATACTTTGGAGCTGTGTGGTTATTCACAAATTCCATTTCAAACAGAAACAGAGTACACCATTGTCAAAAACTGCTAACAGACTGGCATACTTAACCCTCACGTGGTAGTGGCTCCTGTCAGGTGAGGGAGTGAGAACTAAATCCTGAGTGGAGCAGCTGTCAGTTCATCCCTTCCGGCTTACTAATGTCTAATTGTGCTGGTCAGTCTGGGAGGATTATTTCTTTCAAATTTATTTTTACTCTTTGGTATTTTTAGTAGATTAATTTTCAAATAAAGTAAACATTTAAAAGACAAGCAAACATGTATTAATAAAATTAAGAGGATTTGTTTTGTTAAATTTGGATTCAACTGAAAGGAGGCACCTGGAAAGCCATATGTCATCTTAAGGCTGCAGGTGCCCCACCCCTGGCCTCAGCACTACAGCCTGGAGACAGGGCTCTCAGGGAGGGGGTGCTGCCTGGGGTGGAGCCACACATGTCCCACAGGGCATCTCTCAGTGGTCCTTGTCTCTCTTCTTTGCTGGGGATCAAAGTTGTATTCAAGGAAGAGGAAGTCTTGGCAGGCCTCCGCAAAGTTGACATTCTTGATATTTAGGGCTGGATAATATTTGGTGCATGTGAGACTGGGTTGACTTGTCTATTGTAAGATGCTCACAGCAGTCCTTCAATGAGTTGCAAACATGGAGCTTTAGTTGGGCCTCTCCCTTCCATCATGCTGTCCTCATCGTGGGTCCCAGCAGTGCTGACAACTCCAGGGCCATTTGCTGAAATCTCCCCAGTAGAGACAGGAAGATCCTTCATAAAGCTTTTGTCCACCACACCAATTGGAGTTCCATGAAGACTCCTGGAGATCCATTTACTGGAAGTGCACTCATTACACTCCATAGCACTGAGTACTACACAAAGCATGGATAGGGAGGGAGATTTTTTAGTTCTATCTCCCTAGAAAAAAAACAAAGAGTTCCTGGGGGCAGGAACACAGGTCTGGGGTAACAAAGAGTATAGAAGAGAGTTGCGGGAAATGGGCTCTTCTCCTGCATCCCTGTAAGTGCTCAACTGAGAGCAGCACAAACACACAGCTGGAGAAGGAAGTCACGGATCCATGGAGAAGCAAAGTGGAAGTTTGAACAATTCATGTCTCCCTATTCCTGTCCCACACAAGGCAGATCTCTCAAGCTATGGGGAAAAACATCTCACTCCCACCTTCTGGGTGTTTGAGTAGCTGACCCACACACACTTTGTGTACTTTGCAAAATTAATCTTCTCCCCATAGTACTTGACCACTTCAGCCAGACTGTACGTTGCTGTCCAAGTCTGCAGGTCTTCACTCAGGTAGATGAAATCCTCCCTGTCATAAGAGTCTTTAATGTGTCTCTTCAGGCTCCCCTTGTGTACCACCATGTAGCAGTTTGGCATCTTCAAGGTGCAAGGGCTTGGACCCTCCCTGGACATTACCCTGGGCAGTGACCTTTGTCCCACCTCTACTATCTTCGAATTTCTTCCTATAGATGGTCACAACAAAAGTCAGTGACAACCCAGATAGGAAAGAAAACATGAAGCAAAAGCCTCACACCTGTCCCAGGCCCTGAGGCATCAGAGTATTCCCTGTCACTCCTAGGTTGCTCTGGAGTATCAACCACCCGTATTGGGAGGAAAGGGATCTAAATAGCTGCCTAGATGCAGGTAGCATGCACCTGCTCCCCAGAGAGGAACAGGAATTGTAAGTAGGCACTCAAACTCTGAACACATCGTGTGGGAGAGAACACTAGGATTCACCAGCAAAGTGACAGGAAGCACCAAAAGGAAGTGGGAGAAGACTTGAGGCAGATTGCCCAGTTGGGACTGGCTGGGAGCTGGGAGAAACTCCTGGACACAATAAAACATTAAGAGAGAACCTCCAGGGCTTCATACTCTGAAGAGAGTTTGATGACCTTGTGTGTAGGAGTACCACTTGACCTATACAGACCATGAGCCTAATACAGGGAGCTGCCTACAGATTGCACAGACAGAAAGTGAACCAGAAAGGGAATCCACAGGGAACTGAGCAGGCATCTGAGCCTAGAGCTACTTCAGCTTATCCTCATTCTGAAAGGTTGGATACCAGGGATCTACACATCTCTACCAGGGATCTAGAGACACATCTGCTACCACTGTGAAACTCCAAGGAGGGAGAGGGGAGTTTGGTGTTCCCACCACTCTCTGGAGAGGTCCTCACTGCCCTACTGAAGGCTGTTGTGACATCAAGTCATGAGTGGACCACACTTCCCCAGCTTCTGGCCCATACTTCTTGGTAGTGAGGGGCCCTGTTCTCTGGTCATGGGCCCATGAAGACAGTTTGAAAGGGTAACCCTGGGTTGCACCCATGTTCACTCAGGTCGTGTTTGGAGTCCTTCTTCCCATTACTGTATTTGTTCTGCAATAACTGGAGCTGGGAGAGAGAAGAAATCTTTACACATACAGACAAACACATGTAATTAGGAAACTGGGACATGATCAGGGAGTGGGAGGGACCCTTGTCTTTTTCCATGGTAGATGTGGGGCTTTCTGTCATGTATGTCCCGATGTCCCAGGTGCAGAACAGAAACTTCTCTGCTCTCAGCTGAATGACCAACAGTGGAAGTTGGAATTAAGAGAATCAGTGGCAGCCTCTCTCTCCATCCCCCAGCCCAGAAAATGTAAGGCAAAGGCTTAAGGCTCTGTTACCTTGTTCTCACTACACATTTTTCTTCCCTAATCAAGAAAAAAAAACATATGTACAAAAATTGAGGGCTACAATTCTCGTGGCCTCCAGAGAACTGGACTAGGGACCAAAGGTACATGTGCTTGTCACCGCTCACTTGCTCTGACCTCAGGAGAATCTCTCTATGCCTAGGCCCTTTTGTATTCATCTGTGAATCATGGGTAAACACAGCTATTTTAGCAACCTTACTAAACACTTTGAGGATAAGGGGTCCATGGAGAAGGAAAAGTCAAAGTGATGACATTTCCTCCTAAGCAGGGCTTTTTGGGGACATGCCCTTTAATAAGTAGAAGAAAACAGGTAATTCCTGTAAAGCCCTGGCTAAAAACCCCTTTAGATAGTGATTATGATGACTTATCATCTTTCTATGAAATCAGGGGAAAAGTTGTTCTTTCAGTATGAAATAAGTTAAATATAGCTTATGATTATATGTCAGATTGGGTCCACAAGCTTTGCTGAGGAAGATTGAAAAGGAATAGGAACATCTCTACTTTCAATACAATAATCCTAAATTATGCACATCTAATAACAGCACAAAATCTATAAAGCAAAAATTAGAACTAAATGTAGAAAATAACCTATAATGACGATAATTAAAAATTTGAACACACCTCTCCCAGCATCTAATACAAAAATCAGTAAGTTTTTTTTTTTACATTTTAGCACATAATTCGCCAACATGGTTAATTGTCTGTCATCTATAGAACTCTACATACAAGACCACAGAATATGCAAAGTTCTCAAGTGCACATTGTACAATTCAAAAATAGTCCTATGTTGGGACATGAAACAAGACTGATCAAACTACAAAGCAGTAAGGAAATAATCTAGTTTTACAAAAGCACTAAAAATAAACAGTAGAAAAATAACTAGAAAAGATCCAAAAGTTTGAAAATTAATCAATATACTTCCAAATAACTCAGAGGTCAAAGATGAAACCACAAGGAAAATTAGAAAATACTTTGAGTGGAATAACAAGTACATTAAAACAATTCAAAACTTGTGAGATGAAGTTAAAGCTAGTCTTAAATTTTATAACCTCAAACTGCATAAATATTCTAAGATAGAAAAATGCCAGGAAATTTAATATAAAAACACAGATGGAAACAACACAGATAAAAGCAAAAACTAATTGAATAGGAGGGAGGATTACAAAGCCCTAGGTTGGTTTTTAGAAAAGACAATAGAAGTGGGCCATGTGCAGTGGCTCATGCCTGCAATCCTGGCAATCTGGGAAGTCAAGGCACGAGGATCTCTTGAGCTCAGGAGTTTGAGATCAACCTGAGCAAGAGCAAGAGCATCTCTACTAAAAAGAGAAAAATTAGAGGGACGTTGTGGTGGGCACCTGTATTCCCAACTACTCAGGAGGCTGAGGCAGGAAGGATGGTTTAAACCCAGGAGTCTGAGGTTGCTGTAGGCTAGGCTGACACCATGGCAAAGGAGTGAGACTCTATCTCCAAATAAAAATAAAAATAATTAATAAACAAAGAAAGAAAGAAGCATGTGAAAGGCACCTGCCTCATAGGAATGTGTGTGGGTAGAGAAGGAAACTGTGCTAGAATATCAACTATGATTTGTTAGGTTGCTGGTTCAAATCTGGGTTGAAGATGTTGTGATTATTTCCCTGGACTTTGGTGAAAGGCATATTTTACTCTTTTAAGGGGAAATCTGCTCAGTATAAAGCTAACCTCTCCTTTTCTGGCTCATTAGACTCGAGTAATGCTGCAAAATCAGAAATTTCCCCTAGTACACACACACTATGGACATTCTCTTTGCTTCACAGATTGGCCATCATGCAGTGACAAGGCAGTGAAGAAACCAGAAGGGGATCTGAGATGAATTCAGAATCAGACGACCTGCTCCTGTCCTCAGCAGCCTCCTTGCCTCTGACTCTGGGGTCCAGGCTAGGAGAATAAGCTGGCAATGAGGCAGATGATTTGTGAGGCACAAGCTGCCTCTGGATATTTAGCTCACTGGCCTGGCATTTCCTTATTCTCTCATTCATCAGCAAGAGCCCCTACATGGGGTCTGAAGGTCTGCAACAAATGTAGGGTTAAGATGCTCAGAAAGGGTGCTCAACCTGTGATGGCTGCCCACATCCCCAGGGATGGGACTGTTTTTCTGATAATTACCTGTACACACATTGATGGCCACTGTTATCTTAAATAATCATTGCATGCAGGGTGCTACTGGAAAGGCCCTGGCAGGGCTGGATGTGCCTGTGTGCTGTCATCTGGAGTTGTTTATTCATGGACAAGGTCTTCTTTGAGACCAACCTGAGCAAGACTGAGACCCTGTCTCTAAAAATAGCCAGGCATTGTGGAGGGTACCTGTAGTTCCAGCTATTTTTTTTTTTTTTTTTTTTTGAGAAGAGACTCAAGCTGTTGCTATGGATAGAGTGCCATGGCACCACAGCTCGCAGCAAACTCTTGGGCTTAAGTGATTCTCCTGCCTTAGCCTCCCAAGCAGCTGGGACTACAGGCGTCCACCACAACACCTGGCTATTTTTTGTCATTGTTGTTTGGCAGGCCTGGGCTGGATTCAAACCTGCCAGCTACGGTGTATGTGGCTGGCACCCTAGCCGCTGAGCTACAGGCACCAAGCCAGTCCCAGCTGTTTGGGAGGCTAGGGCAAGAGACTTGCTTTGAGCCTGAGAGTTTGAGGTTGCTATGAGCTATGAGGCCATGGCACTCTACCAGGGACATCAATGTGAAACTCTGTCTCAACAACAACAACAACAAAAATCTAAGGCATGAAATGATAAAAACTCTAGAAGAAAGTCTTAGAAGAAAGTCTGGGAAAAATTCTTAACTATATTGGCCCGGGGAAGGATTTTATGAAGGAGATCCCTTTGACAATTAGAGCAACAACAAAAATAAGTAAAAGGAATCAATCAAGCTTAAAAGTTTCTGCACAGCTAAGGACAATAAACAAAGCAAACAGACAACCTACAAAATAGGAGAAGATATTCCCATGTCAGAAATCTGACAAAGGGCTGATAACTGGAATCTACAAAGAACTCAAGCAAAAGAACAAGAAAAGAGCAAATGACCCCATTAATCATCAGGCAAGAGACATGAATAGAACCTTCTCTCAAGAAGACAGACTGATGGCCAAGAAACACATGAAAAAATGCCCGTTTTTACTAATCATGAGAGAAATGCAAATCAAAACCACACTGAGATATCACCTTATCCCCATGAGAATAGTCCATACCACAAAGTTCCAAAGCTGCAGATGGTAGTGAGGGTGCAGAGAGAAGGGAACACAGATAAAGTGTTAGTAGGATTGCAAACTAATACAGCTTTTTTGGAGAACCCTTAAAGAGCTAGAAGTAAACCTTCCATTTAATCCTGCAATTTCATTACTAATTTAATGAAAAAATAATAATTTGCCATGAGGACATTTGCACTCAAATGTTGATAGTACCTCGATTCACAATCACAAAGATGTGGAAATGACATCATTGCCCATCAACCCATGAAAAGATTAATAAACTGTGGTACACACATATGATGGAATATTACTCAACCATTGAAAAAGATGGAAAGTTTATATCCTTTGTACTCTTTTGGGTGGAGTTGAAGAACATCCTGCATAGTAAGGTATTTCAAGAATGGAAAAGCCAGCATCCTATGTACTCAATACTAATTTGAAACTAATAGATGAACAAATCTATTAGCCTGTATGAGAGAAAAATACAATCCAATTCAGGAAGGGGAGGTTGGTAAGCTCCCATCTATCGGGCACATCCCCTTGGTGAGGGATTCAACTACCTGATTCTGAATATCTTTGTATGCACAGCTTAATTTGTGTTGATTCTTCAAGAGGGGTTCATTTTGGATTCTGTACCCTGTAGTTCTTGCTCTTTATTCCTTGTTCATTTGTCTGTTGCTATAGAACACTTTAAAAGATTTTGGTAGTGACAGTTCAGATTCTTGAGCTCAAGAGTCTGAGACCAGACTGAGCAAATATGAGACCCTGTCTCTATTTAAAGAATAGAAAAACTAGGTAGGCACTGTGGCAGATCCCTGGAGTCCTCGCTACTTGGGAGGCTGAGGTAAGGGAATTCCTTGAACCCAAGAATTTGAGGTTGTTGTGAGCTAGCCATGCCACCCTACCCAGGGCACTGAGTGAGACTCTATCGCAAAAAAAAAAAAAAAAAAAAAAAAGACACACCTAAAACAAGAGATTTATATGAAGGAGTAAAAAAATATGTTCACGTTATTTTCTTTGTCCCTTGTCAACATATCTGGTGTAGTTCAGGATAGTGCCTTAGTGATGGTATGTAAAGGAGATGGACTTGTAAAATCAATAGAAGATGATGCAATTTCCACCTAAAACTCACACTGGATGAAGTGTCATTGCATAGTACAATAAGAAAATTTACGGCCAGACACAGTGGCTCACACCTATAATCCTAGCACTATCAGAGACTGAGAAGGGTGGATTGCTCAAGCTCAGGACCAGCCTGAGCAAGAGAGAGATCTCATCTATTCTTAAAATAGAAAAATTAGCCAGGTGTGGTGCTCCTCACCTATAGTCCTAGCTACTTGGGAGAATGAGTCAAGAGGATTGCTTGAACCCCAGAGTTTGAGGTTGCTGTGAGCTACAATGACTCCACAGCACTCTACTCAGGGTGACAGAGTGAGAATTGTTCTCAAAAAAAAAGGAAAGACAGCTTGGCGCCTGTGGCTCAAGAGGCTAAGGCACCAGCCACATATACCTGAGCTGGTGGGTTCGAATCCAGCCTGGGATCGCCAAACAACAATGACAGCTGCAACCAAAAAATAGCTGGGCGTTGTGGTGGGTGCCTGTAGTCCCAGCTAGTGGAGGCAGGAGACTCACATGAGCCCAGGAGTTAGAGGTTGCTGTGAGCTGTGATGCCACAGCACTCTATCCAGGGTGACAGCTTGAGGCTCTGTCTCAAAAAAAAAAAAAAAAGGAAAGAAAGAAAGAAAATTTATGCACAAGAGCTTTAAAATTGGACAATATCGCACATATCATCTTTAGGACTGTGAATTTCATGAGGGCCCAGGAATTGCATCATAACCAGTTCCAGCATTAAAAAATATCATGCTGACTATGATGACATCATTTACTTTTCCAAAGTAAGATGGCTAAGTCAAGGCCACATATTGAAAAAATTTTATGATTTGTGACATGTTAACAAAGTCACTTATGTTATCAAAATCCAAATTTGTGCCAGAAGTTGATAATTAAAACTGGTTTACAGATTTATCACTTTTAGTGGATTTAGCCATTCATTTAAATGAGGTAAACATATGTCTTCAAGGTGAAAATCAACTTATCAATGCAGTGTTTCAAACCAACACAGTCCTGTGAATAGCACAAAATATGCAGCCCTGCTTTTTGATTTCATACAAGAATTTGAAAGCACATTTTAAGATTTCCAGGAAAATAATCAATATTTTGGTACAATTGTCAGTCAACATAAATAGGTCGCCTATCAAATTTCAAATGGAATGCAAAGGCCTGCAATCTTACATTCAACTTAAAAAAATGTAATCACATTTCTTTATTGGAGTTTTATAGGTCCTAACTCCTGGAGACAAATATCCCTTGCTTCGCAAACAGGCCTCATTTCTGCCATTGCTTTTTAGCAGCACCTATATTTGTGAGCGACTATTTTCAGGAATGAAGCACAGTAAGAGTAAAGTTAGAACCAGAACAGCTGATGAGCACCTTGAAAACTCACTGATATTGGTTCTATGGAACTAGATGCTCAAATGTAACATCAGGTATCCCACTAGTTTTACGGTGCCCATTTTCTTTTACTGTTATAATAAAAAAATACATTTTAAAAACATTTTTCGACTTACGCATGTGCATTTCTACATTAGTGATCGAAAACTTGGGACCTGCTTGACTATTTTAAAAGATCTCTGAACGGAGCCACTGTATAATTAGGGTTATTACGCCAGGACTTTTTTTCTTATCTGTGGTGGTGGATATCATGAAAATTATGCACAGATCTCTTTTTTTTTGCTCATCAGCTTTCCCTAGTATGTGTGTATTTAATATGTGATCCAAGACAACTCTTCTTCTATTGTCCAGAGAAGCCAAAAGATTAGACACCCCTGTCTTAAGTAGCTTGTAATGTTATGCAGATCTACGAGGTGTGTTGTTATCCCTCATGGATTTACAGACTTATTTTTCAGTTTGTCATGTCTGGTTTTCTACTATTACCACCATCAGAGGGGAATCTATCATCTTTCCTTCCAAATTACTAGGTGGAACATCCAGTACTTACAACTGGAGCAAAACCATTGTAATTCTTACTGAGATAGTGAAAAGCCAAAGACCATACAGGTGTGTTTGTAGTTCATCCTCCACATTCATTCTGCCTGACCCACTTTTCCTATTACTTTTTAATTTCAACATGTAAACAGAGTGTAAATGTTTTTGGTTACATGGATGGATTCTGTAATGCTTGAGTCACAGTTGTAAGTGTGCCCACCACCCACATTGTCTTCACTGTACCCACTGAGTAGGTTTTTACCTCTCCCCGTCTTCCTCTCCCCCATACTTAATCTCCTGAGTTTTACTCCCCTCTGTGCACGTGTGCCCATCAGTTACTTTCAGTTTAATAGCGAGTGCATGTAGTGTTTATTTTTCCATTCTTTAGACACTTCACTTAGGAAAATGGTCTGAAATTCCACCCAAATTGTTGCAAAAGGCATTAAATCATCCATTTTATAGCTGAGTACTAGGTCATAGTATACATATATCACATTTTGTTAATCTGCTCGTGAATTGATAGGCACATCTTTGCAATTGTGAATTGTGCTGCAATAAACATTTGAGTGCAGGTGTCTTTTTGAGAAAACGACTTGTTTTCTTTTGAAAAGATACCCCCAATAGCAGGATTGTTACCTACATTATATTTTTATAACTTCTTCTGACCTACTTTTAAATACATCCATTGTGGACTCACCTGGCTGGATCTTGAGCTCGGAGTATTAGATATAGATCTGGATATGTCAAGACAGGGATACATAGGGTTCTACTCAAGAACGTCTGTCTAGATGTATCGAATAAATTTTGCATCTGTGTATTATTTTTTAAAATTACTGCACTCCCAAAGGATGTAGGCAAATAATAATTTTGAAAATAGATCCAAACAAGAATTCTCTTCAGGCTCGGTGCCTATAGCACAGTGGTTACAGCGCCAGCCACGGGTTCAAACCTGACCTGGGCCAGGTGAACATCAATGACAACTGCAAGAAAAAAATGTAGCTGTGGGTACCATAGCCTCAGCTACTTGGGAGACTGAGGGAAGAGAATCACTTAAGCACAAGAGTTTGAGGTTGCTGTGAGCTGTGATGCCACAGCACTCTACCAAGGGCAATAAAATGAGACTCTGCTTCAAAAAAAAACAAGAAAGAAAAAAGAATTCTCTTCAAACCTCTTCCCACAATGAGAAATAAAGAATTAAATCAGCGAGGGGCCATGTCCTAGTTATAGGAAGGCATAGTTTCTGAAGAGATTAAGGAATCAAAATTCAGAATGTAGTGAGCAGTGATAAAATAAGATTCTCCTTCTTACAGTAAAGGAATAACCATGACATTCAGAACCATAGAGGCAGATGAGTTCACATTTTAGGGTCATAAACACATTTTAATGTTAGAAAATAAAACCGTAGTCTTACTATCTCAACCTATACTGAATCTTTTTTTTTTTTTGAGACAGAGCCTCACTTTGTCACCCTTTTTTTTTTGTGATATATCCAAATTTTTTTTTTTTATTAATTGATTTCTGTATACATTGATGCAAACATGGGGTACATTGTGCTGTTTCATATACAATTTGAAACACCTTCATCAAGCTGGTTAACATAACTTTCATATCATTTGGTTAATCATTGTATCAACACATTTATATTCT
>CAUYQV010017467.1:0-60768 GCA_963574575.1 Galagoides demidoff
AGTGTGGACGAATGATCACCAAGTGCTTTGTGGTCTCAAGTTCATTGTCTACCAGCTTAAAAGTTTTTATTTTTGTTTCTAGGCTTAACCACTTCAAACTCCAGTAGTGCTATTATAGCATACCCTGGCTAAAAATCCTTAACATTAGGTCAGAAGAAGAAATAACAGCCCTGATAGCACAGGGGCCCCAAAGAGAAGCAACATTGCAGTCAAACCTTAGTGCATTTCTCTAGATTGCTGTCTTCTTAGGAAATGTGAAAGCCCCCAAATCATGCTTTCCAGAGTAGGGACCTTGCTGAGCCTGACCATTCAATTTAAAAATCCCTCTTATCCTTGTGACTTGATCTTGATAACATCTTCATGGGCAGGATGATCCAAAGTTTATGTCCCTTTCCCATGGGATAAGTTCATTTTGAACTTGATGGAAATTATTCAGCCCTGCTGCCATTCAGCCTTAAAGCCATTTGCCTGGGGGAATATCTTGGCGATGGTACTTACTGGATCTTAAGGATCCTGTATATGACTTTACTCTTTGGACCTCAGTTTCATTATCTGGGAAACGGGGCCATTTATTTATTTTAAACAAAGGGCTATTTTACAAAACTGTCACGATACATTGAGTCAATACCTCTAAAGTATCTTGACTAGTACCCAGGACATAATAATTTTGGATTTCATGTTAGCTGTTACTATTTCAAAATGTTCTCTTCACCAAGGAGAGGAAACAGCAGAGAATATGACTGGCTTTGTTATGGACTCCATCTCAAACTCCTTTCCATCTGCTCTCCTTTTTTAATTTTTTCTGTTCAGAGCATGTTGGAAATTATAAGCAAACACGCAAGTGATGTATGTATATTTAGTCTCCCATATAACCTCATCGTTCCTTCCTGGCGTCCTTCCAAGCGTCTTACAAGTTATCAATCTTGCCAGGACAGAGTGTGTTTTCTGACCACTTCCCCTTTGCAATTAAGGACTCTGACCACTCGCTTACGCACAGACTGAGGCCAGCAGCCTTAACCCCAAAGGAGGTCAGAAACTCCCAGCTCTCCCTGCCAAGGGGGCTAGTTGAGAACCCGATACTGTGTGTTTTAAGGCTGTGGCTAAGACTGTGGCCATAGGAACTGGGAACACCCACCAACACCCTGTTTCCCCCAGCCCCACTTCCTTCGCTTCAATGCCATTAAACATGGTTGCAGCGCGTTTGTGAATGTTTTGAGTAGAGTTAGGTTTCTGGTGTTTATTGTTGAATTGCTAAAGATTTGGAGAGAGGGCAAACAAATAGACAAACAGACAAGCAAAGAAACAGATGGCAAACCCCTGGATAGACCAGCACGGTGAGCAGACGTGCTCAGGAAGACCCAGGGTCCTACTGAGAGCTCCACGAAGGTCTGGACTCTCATCAGAGCCCCTGGATTTGGTCAGCAGCTCTGTAAATAAAACCTGCCCTAGACACACCACAGCAAGGAGGTTTTATTTGCACAGGAAATGTGCCAGTCTGGCCTTGAAGGTAGTAGGTCACGGTGAAGGTGATGGTGAGTTTTCCTGTTTACCATTTACCTTCATGGAAGCATCGAATACAGGGCCAAAAAGGCGCTTGGGAGGGCTGGCGTCCAGATTTGGTGTCTCAGTTAAATCCAGGGCTTTGCTTCTTTGCTTTGTTCTCCGTGTCCACTCTTCCCTGCAGCATGTGCAGGGCAGAGAAGTAGGATAAACTCACAATGACTTCTCTTCTGACAGCGTGGGAGGGCTCGGGTGTGGGGCTGGTTGGGACGATGATGGAAAGGTCAGATTGCATTGTGCTGTCCACAGGCTTTTGCAGCTGGGCAGGAAGGCTTCCCCCAGCCTGCATCATGGCACCTCTTACACATAACTCACCCACAGAAATTGAACTCCACGTGGGTGGAGGCTGTGTCTATGCTGTTTGCCATTGTGTGCCTGGCACTATCATACTCTTAGTGTGTATTTGTTGAATACATAAATAAGTAGACTAAATGCGTATCAGCTGAGACGGTCTTGATTTAAAATACGTTAAGGCCCATTGTCTTTGCATGTACACTCGTGTTTGTCGGAGCAATCATGCTAGTTTAATCAATACAGAAAACCTGCATCTGTTTTCCCTTTTCTGGGGTGCAAGCAGTGATAACAGCCCTTCAAGATCTGGGAGGAATATACATGTGAGAGCAGCATGTGCAGGCTTTGTGTGGTTTTTCTGGAAAAATGAACTCCAAAGACTCTTCTGTACTATTTGAAGGGTCTTGTAGCAGGGAGGTTTCTCCAACCAAGAGTGCCTGTAACTCCTTTCGATCTTGGAATCTTATCTCCAAGCTTCAAGTTTAAAGGAACTGAAGTTAGTGGATCTGGTGAGAAGGAAGTTGAATGGCACACTTGAAGGTTATGAAAGGTTATGCTCTTTTGAAGAGTGTTGCTGACAAGAATATAAATTAAAGCTTAATATCTGAATCAAGAGGTTTAAAATTTTACCTTTTAATCTAGTAATTCTTCTTTCTTTATTAAGTCATTTGTACATAGATCATAAATACATTTAAGCCATTATGGGATTCCATGGGTTGATTATTTGTACAAATTGGAGTGCTTACATCCTACTAAGCAACATAGCCTTCACCTCATTTACCCAATTACAGGATTAAGACATTTGTGTTCTACACCTGATAGATCCAACTTGTACTTGCAATATGCTTCATAGTGGTCCCTCTACTAACCGTCTCTGTATCAACCCACTAGTAATTCTTTTAGGAAGATAACCTAAGGATAAAATATAGAAATCGGCAAAAGATTTATTTACCCTGTAAAATTCACTGCATCATGATCGCTGTGAGCCAGAAGTTGTTAACAACTTTAATGTTCAACAATAGGCAATGGCTACATAAATTATGGGGTGCAGCTATTAAAGTGGAAAGCAGGATATTCTGTTGTTGCTCTTTTGATACCATGGATTCTTTCTGTCTCTAAAGGACAAACCACTGCATTTCTATGTTGGAAAAAAGTGATGTTTAACACTTGCCCCATCTGTGGAACCCAAATTCCTTCTACCTTTGACCCTGACTCCTGGAGTGTCAGGGATTGCCTGGGTTTCATAGATAAAATGAGGTTGTCTGCTGTTCACATAATTTGTGATTTGGAATCTAAAGCTTAATGATTTATTCATAGTGTCACCAAAGACCTGTGGATGTTAAACACAATGACTAATAGAGTCATCTTTACTTATAAAGGTTTTATTTATAAAAGATACTTATTGATGATCTTGACCTAAATTATTGAGAAATACTTCTAAATGAAAAACAAGACATGAAAAAATAAGACATACATCTGCATGCATTTATAAAAATATTTATAGGTATTTGTATGCTACATTATTTTTACATGTATTTTTTTTACTGGTCAGTGATTGAGCATGATTATTACTTTCTTCTTAATATTTTTATGTTATTTCATTTAGAGACATAGATTTTATATTAAATTAAAATTATATATTAAATTCATGTTAACTGTATCTCCATATTAAATTAAAATTACAGTAGAACCTTTGTAAGCTGACCACCCAAAGAAAACAGACTGGTCAACATACAGAGACGGTCAGTATAAGGACCTAGGACTATTATACTGGCACTTACATGTGGTACACGTCTAGTCTATGAAAATTAGGTCAACTTGAAGAGGTGGTCAATGTAGGGAGGTGGTCAATGATGGAGGTTTTCCTGTGTTTTTTAAGAATACTTAAAAATCACAGTAGGATGGAGCTGGGTTAACTATAAAGAAGAATTTATTGGTAGAAAATGTTTTTAAATACTATACTTGAACTGAGCTCCTCAAGTGACATGTGTGGTTACTTCCTCCCTGAGAATTATGGGGAAAGGAAGCCAACTTTTCTCCCCGAAAGGTTAATGACTCTGAGGAATGGCAACTCTGGACCACTGAACAACTCCTGTGTTCTAAATATCTGTTCAATTATGGTGACTGAGTAAGGACGGTTTGGTGCTGCTACTAGAAATGGGTCACTGTATTGCTTTGCCATGTTTTATTTTTCTGATAAGTGCCTTGCCAGTGAAGCAGCTCAAATACCTATCCCAGGGCATTTGTAATAACGCTCTCTCTTAATAAGTTCACTATTTTCACCACCTTTTCCGGTTCCTTTCACTTGTCCTGGAGTTGACCTACTTCTCCCATGGCCTCCTATACATTGTATGGTACCATGAGCATAAATTGTGCTGATGGATTAAATGATAGTTTTAGGTAACAAAGCCTGGAGCAGCCTTAGCTAAATGTTTTCTTGCCTTGTGCTAATGGTCAATCCCTGAGGTTCAGGTCTCTCAGGGATATAGAACTAGACATCAGGACAGGGCAGATGAGTCTTCGGTGATCTTAGCAGCCTTTGAGGTTCTCAAAGTATGGTGGACTGTCTAATGTAGTGGTTATAAGATGGCAATCCTGAGTAGCAAAAAGAGGCATATCCTTGGGATAGGCACTAAGATATCTCATCTTTCAAGTAAAATGAAAGGTAATATATATATACCATCCATTTTGTTAATAAATGTGAATATTTGGGGAAGTACATAGAAGAAAGTATTTTATGGAGCAGGCATTTTATTCCCGGAAATCCTGACAAAATCCTACTGGGACTGGAAGCATCCATCCATAGCAGTCTGGGTTTTCCTAGAGCCAACCTTGGAAAATTGGCTTGAACTTAGGGAATCCAGCAGAGCTACTCTAGGGGGCAGCCTGGATCCTGGAGATGTTTCCTGGGATTCTAAAGACAAATTTATTCTGGGCTATGGGAGAGGAGGGAGAAATGGGAGAGAGGTTTCAAGTGAATTGCTATAACTTCTTGCTACATTTGGGACAAAGGAGTCCAGGGAGGGGAAATTGTTCCAACCTGGGACAGAGGAGTGCTATGGTGTTTCTTCCAGTTCTACATTCCAGACGATGTGATCTCATCCCTACTTAGAAGTCTGTGGCTTTTCAGAGATGGAGCTAGAAGAAGCCAGTATTAGTTTGCTAGGGCGTCTATAACAAGCTACTACAGATGGGGTAGTTTAAACAACAGACATTTATTTCCTCATAGTCCTGGAGACCAGAGGTCCAAGATCAAGGTGTTGGCAGGACTGGCTTATTCTTAGAGCCTCTAGAGAAGGTTAAATTCCAGGCCATGACTCCATGGCTTGTAACGGGTCTCTTCCCTCTGTGTGTGGCTGTGTCCAAAGGTGCTCTTTGTATGAGGACAGTCACATAAGCTTTGGGCACAACCTAATGACCTCATTTTAACTTAACTATATCTACAAAGATTCTATGTCCAAATATGGTCACATCATAAGATCTAATGTCCTAAGGTATGGGGACATTAGGACTCCAGCATAGGAGTTTGGAGGGGGCATAATTCAGTCCATAATAAAGCCATATATTTCTGACAATAGTAACTCTGGCATAGGACTATTTCTTAATCCTTAGTATTTATAGGTCTGGGGTCCTCAACTCTTTTTACCAGTAGAATAACAGTGGAGAAAAGTGGCCAGCAAATGTTGTGTGCAAGACTTCATCCTTATAACAGGTAATGAATGAGCCACCTACTCCTTTCCAGCCTGGGCCAGACCTGCTATCCTTCTAAATGAAGAAGTTGCAGAAAAAGCTGAGTCCTGGGGCGAGGCAAACAGTCTAAAACTGTGAAGCTGGCCAGCTTTGACTGTGTGGTGGAGCCCATTAATTATAGTGTGTTCTGATCATGTTTATTTGTCTAAGCTTTTTTTAGTGTTGCAAAACTGCCCTCCTTGGACATTAAACAACAAAAAAGTGAGAAACCATGCAGCTTTATGCATCTTGCTGGCCCCTGTGGCTGCAGGTCTGAGGCAGGGAGGCTTAGCTAGACTGCCAGGATGATCTGAGCTCAGGGATGGGCCCTACATGATGTGAACTCACCTGGGTTCCCTGGAACAGAGTTGAGGGTGATAATCTGTCAAAAGCTGTGCAGGTTAAACTGATGAAATAAAGGTGGGGGGTGGGCGATGAGGCCAGGGAAACACTCACAAGTCCTTTCCTAAATATCTTTTTCCTGCCCCAGACTGTGGTAAAATAGAGCAGAGACCAGCTGGCCAGCCTTGTTTGTTTAAGTTGTTGACTAATCTCTGAGTTCATGTGCTGAGCTGGTTCATGAAGTTCTTGAACTTTTATTATCTTTGGACTCCTGGCACAGTGAAAATGAAATAAGAAACCAGTACTATGTTTCAAATGAGCCTATGGCATTGAGTGAATTAAAGGTTTACCTTTGAATCAAGAGAGTCCAGGAATTCCAAAAATCAATGTATAATATTCATTGAGAGCTACTCTGTGCCAGGCACTGTGCTAGGTTGTGGGATAAGAATGAACTTGAACTTCCTCTCAGCTTTATCAAGAACTCTACTCTCTCCAGAGTCATTGGGTCATAATAAACCTCAATTTATTTAACGTATAATGTTTTAAAGGCAAAATACTAATAAAAAGATGTAACTCAGAGATTTAAAAAAGTGATAGATCTGTGCCTCCAGGGTGACCACCACTAGCCTCCATTGCAACAGCCACATTTCAAGTTCTCCACAGCCATGTGTGGCCAATGGCTGCCATAGGGGCCAGTAAAGGTACAGAACAGAACATTTTCATCATCACAGAATGTTCTACTGGATATACCGTGTTTCCCCTAAAAATAAGCCCTAGCAGGATTTCTATGCATTTGTTGAATATAAGCCCTACCCTGATAATAAGACCTAATGATGCAGATATGCTGCATAGCCATGCCATGCATTTTGGCACAGAGAGGAAGACATCCCCTGAAAATAAGCGTGTCTTATTGAAAAAAGTGTGTCTTCTTGAAAAAAAAGTGTGCCTTCTTGAAAAAAAGTGTGTCTTCTTGAAAAAAAAGTGTGTCTTCTTGAAAAAAAATAAGACAGTGTCTTATTTTCGGGGAAACATGGTAGATTATGAACAATAAATATGGGCTGATATAGAATATTCCTCATTTCAAAGCATTTTGGGAACCACAACTTATGACACCTGAAAGAGTCAGTTAAGATCGCTAGTTTATATGTCAGATTGGGAAATGACCTTCACTACCCATATTAACTACTCACCTGATGATTAATCTACTTGATAGCATCTCTACCCAGGCCTCTGTCCATGTCAGTCTTGATAATTCTAACAATAGACACTACCTTCAAAGACATCGGCTTTTATCAGTGAACTCTCCCAGTCCAGACTGGTTGGTATAACTCAGTGCATGGCTCTTAGAAATGCTAATTTTTCTTTGAAAATATTAATGAATTCCATATTCTAACAAATGTCTTTACAGCCACTAAAATTGTGTAGAGAAGGAGCAAATGTCAAATGTAAACGCAAATGTCAAAAATAAAATGTGGTTATGCCATCTGCCCACTTGTCCTGCGGTTTTCTAAAGTATGCTAATAACAATAAAAAAATCAGTTTGGACGTGTTAACACACGAAGCAGACGACTTATTGCTAAGAATGATCTTTTATAGTTCTCATAATTATTTTCTCGAAAATACTTCACGGTTGAAACATGAGTGAATTTTCCAGATTAAAAAAATTAAGTTTATCGTTTATAACACTGTTTTATTTTTCAAATAATGAATCCTAAGGTGCAGAAATATAGGTCACCCAGCCGGTAAGTGGCAGAGCCTGGATTGAATCACAGGCTGTGTTGCCTCAGAGCCCCCATCTTGCACCGCTTTGTTTTAGGGTAGTTTTCTACAGCTTTCATTCTGTAAGAGAGTGTGAATATATTCATGTTTAAAACAATCACTCATTTTTATCCTCTATTTTACATGGGGAGTTCTGGTAAAACCTGCGTTCTATTTTAGAAGAGGTAGCTTGGTACAACAGAAAGAGCCATAAGATCAATAGTCAGAAAGAAAACGATAAGATATTTGTTCAGGAATTCAATACATAATTGTTTCAACAGTCCCATTTGAATATGTCAGTTTTTAGTCTTTTTCTTTTGCCTTTCCTAGAAGGCCAACAATGCCTTGTTTGTAGGGGAATATGTGGTGCATATTTGTTGCTGTGATAATGAAATCTGCCACTCTGGTTTTCTTTTCTTTTCTTTTCCTTCCTTCCTTCCTTCCTTCCTTCCTTCCTTCCTTCCTTCCTTCCTTCCTTCCTTCCTTCCTTCCCTCCTTCCTTCCTTCCCTCCTTCCCTCCTTCCCTCCCTCCCTCTCTCCCTCCCTTCTTTCTTTTTTTCCTTCTTTCCTTTTCCTTTCTCTCTTAAATTTCTGGCTAGTTCGAGGGTACAAACAACCCAGTGAAAATATTTGAACTTGTTAGGCAGAGTTCCTCTTGGAGCACACCGTTATTTCTAAAATGTATTTGCTCAGAAGCATCTTATGTAACATATTTTTGCATCTGCATTGCTGCTTCAATATTTTAAGATTCAGGAGGATCCACTTTATTCAACAACACTAATAAATTGCCTACTACGTGCTGGGAATTTTGCTAGGTGATGAGAACACCAATGAGGAATAGTGAGATTCTGTGTCTTCCAGGCTCTCCCTGCTCACTGGAGAAGACGCTCATGTAGATGGTTAGAGTCACTGTGATGAAGGAAAGTGGGAGGATAAAGGTCAGTGGGGACAGGGGTTTGGGAAAAGCCAGAAGGAGGTATCACCTGGGCCAGGATCTGAAGGCGGAATGGAGTCAACCAAATAAACGGTGAAGTAGGAGAGACCTCACAGGCCCCTCAGGCTGAACAGTGTGCAGTAGGGCTTGTTCAGCCCCATCTTCCTCCTGGGTTTCTCATTTCACTGACAGTCTCCTTCTCACCTTCCCACAGCCTGTCAGTCACCAAGTCCTTGGATTCCACTTCCCAGGTACCACTCCTGTCACGGCTGGGGGGGGTCCTTGCCCGGATCTGGCAGTGGTCAAGTGACTGGCCCTTTGAGTCCGGGCCCCTCTGCCTGACCCTGTCTGTCCCCCTCCCCCAAGCCCATTCTCCACACTGTGGCCAAAGCACATTCTAAATTCAAAAGCAGACATGCTGTTTCCTTAAAGGAAAAAACAAAACAAAATACAACAACAACGAGAAAACAACTTTCCGTGACTCTTCATTGCTCTTAGAATAAAATTCAAGTTTTCATCCTGAGCGACCAAATCCTCGTGAGTCAATCCCTGCTGATTTTCTACTCCGTCTTCCCTGGTTCTTCCTCACATGCTGATCAGGCGACACTAAACTTCTTTCAGTTCCTTGAATACATCCTGTTTTGTTTCTTGGCTTTTATATGTGCGTTTGCCCACTTTGCTTGGATAACTATTACTCATCCCACAAGTCTCACTTTAAATATGGCTTCTTCCAAAAAGTCTTTTTTGGAACTCTTTTTCTGGAATGGCCATCACAGCTGTCTTCGTATGAGGTCTGACAATTAAGTTTGCAAACTCATCCTAGAAAAAGTGCTTTGAAGGGTGGAGGAGGCGCTGGCGTCAGGGCCTAGCTCCCCGAGGGCAGAACTTCTAAGGCGACCTCAGTGATATTCAGCAATGAGTTTGCAGAACTTTTCCCAGGACGAGCTCATAAATTTCACCGTCAGACTTGGTAGGTTGAGAACTTCTCTTATGTGCTTCCAAGACGCATTTTACTAACTACATTATGTGGTAAGTGGCTGTTTGCTCGTGTCACAGTGTGTTAAAGTGGGAAGTAAATACTAGGTGGCAAAAACTCTCATATTTCAAAGAAAGATACTTGCAGACAAGAACTCTGGAAACCAGGTTAAAGATACAAAGGATTGAAGTTGCAGTAACTGAGATGTAGTTTTTTTTGTTTTTGTTTTGTTTTTTTAATAAAGAGTTTGTTTAGAGAAGCTATGGGAAAGGGTAACCAGGTGGATAGGTTGACATTGTTGGGACGTTTCAGGTGACAGACTGGGATTTGTCCCTTGTTTAAGGAGACTAAAAGTAAATGGTTGTGGCCGAAGCTGCCCGTCTGGTGGCAGAGCTAAGACGAAGCCACACATAGTGAAAACAAACTGTGTTTTTACTGACAACAAGGCAGAGTGTGTACCAGGAACGTGATGTGGGCAACCAGGGAAGAGACAGTCCGAGGGTAATTTTTAAAGCGACCCCATCCGAGAAGGTTTCCAGCCAAAAGTAGGCTTTGGCCCGAAGACAGAGGATGGCATATACTGTTAGTCACAGAAATTGAAGGGGGAATTGTAAGCAGTCAGCCCAGGAGGGAGATGCGAAATTACCCATGAAAGAAAGAATTAGCTCTGAATATTTTACTAAGCTCACCGAACACCGGCCTCAGTTTTAACTTTACCAGTTGAACGAGGACGATCTGCTTTATTTTATAACAGTGATGAAGTATTTTTTAGACTCTTTACCCCACCCCACGCACCGACTCCTCTCACCATCGCAGATTTTCCAAACTGTGGGAAGGAAGAAGATAACTTCAAACAGAATAAAAGTTTTTTTTTTATTATTATTAATTGGATTTCTTCTTCTAATTATTGAACCGAGTGTGTTTTCAGGACTAAAAGTGACCAGAGGACTTTTAAGTGGGAACAAAGAAATTATGAGAACTATCCAAGCTTTCACCAAAGAGGAAAAAAATGGATTATTTAGTGGTTGCAAGGGTTTTTGTCTTTATCTTTGGATTTTATCAGTTTGATGATGGTGTGCCTAGCTGTGGATTTTGTTGTACCTACCCTGTTTGGGATTCTTGACATTTGGAATCCACAGGTGTCTTTTGTTAGTTTGGAAAGTCCTCACCATAATCTCCTCAAATGTTGCTTCTTCCTCATTCTTTTCTCTCCTCTGGAACTCCAATAATATGTATGTTAGACCGTTTGATAATGTCACACACATTTCTCATGTTCTGTTCTATTTAATTATTTCTCCTCCACATGCCTCTCTCTGGAAGTTTTCTACTGAATTCTTTTGAGTTCACTGATTTTTTTCTTACTTTTTTCTTTTCTTTTCCTCTTTCCTTCCCTTACTCCCTCCTTTCTTCCCTCCCTCCTTCCCTCCCTCCTTCCCTCTTTCTTCCCACTCTCCCTCCATCCCTCACTACTCCCTCCTCCCTCCTTCCCTCCCTCCCTCATTGGTCCCTCCTTCCCTCTTCCCACTTGTTGTTCCCTCTTCTTTCCCTCCACCCCTCATTACTTCCTCCTCCCTCCCTTGTTGCCCCCTCCTTCCTTCCCTCTTCCCTCCCTCATTGCTCTCTCTCTTTTCCTCTTCCCTCCCTCCCTCCTTTCCTTCCTTCCTTCTTTCCTTCCTTCCTTCCTTCCTTCCTTCCTTCCTTCCTTCCTTCCTTCCTTCCTTCCTTCCTTCCTTCCTTCCCTCCTCCAGTTTTTTTAGTATGTCCATCTAATTAATTTTAATCAGTGATATTTTATTTTTATGTTCTAGATTAGCTATATGATTATTTTTTAAAACATACCATTTCTCTGTTGAAATTCACTGTCTTCTCATCCATGTTGCTTTACCATTTTCCCTATTTTTTTACTCTACTTTGGATTGTTATTTTTAAATCATTCTGTGCTATCTCTAACACTTGGTTTTTCTGTGAATCTGCTTCTATTGGATGACTTTCACTCTTCTTCATTATGAACCACACGTTTCAGCTTCCTATGTGCATCACGTCATGTCTTTTTAAAAACCGTGTGTCAGACATGGTATATAAAAGAACTAAAGTAGACATTATTGTATTTTACAGCTAAGGGGAGGGCTTCAATCAGTCAGTAACTGAGCTAGATGACAGATTGAATTTGTTTCAGAACAATTCTTATCGCAAATATCTTGAAGGAGATTGTGGTTCTTTGAGATCACTTTCTTTCTCTAAGAAGATTCTCTCACCCACACTGGGAGATCTTTCTCTACCTTCCCAGCCCAGCTCCCCAGTTTCTTAGTTGCCTAGTGCTCAGCAAAAATTTTGTGGGGAAAGAAAACCAGTAGTGGAGAAAACCAGTTAGGCATTTGTAATTTCGCCAGGTTTTAATCTGTTGTGTCTCTTTTTTTGCACTTTTGGCCAGGGCTGGGTTTGGACCCACCCCGGCCAAAAACTCCGGCATATGGGGCTGGTATCCTACTCCTTTGAGCCACAGGCACCGCTCAATCTGTTGTGTCTTTTCCAATAATATCTCAGTGTCTATCGCAAGCTCAACGCCACACCTACCTGTGTTTATGTTTGACAAATGCTCCCAGATAAAAGAGAGGTTGTTAGAAAACAACCTAGAAAAGATTTTTCATGTGAAATTTAGTCCCTTTAGACTTTTTATGTATCACCGGCTCATTGATGTCTTTATCATTATTATTATTATTATTTTGGCCAGGGCTGGGTTTGAACCCACCACCTCCAGTATATGGGGCCGGCACCCTACTCCTTCGGGTCACAGGCACCACCCTCTCATTGATGTCTTTAAAAAATATACTTCATATTATTTTCTTTAGTTTACCTGATGGCTTTGTCTGGTTGCTTATGGTGATGGTAATAGCAATGGTATGCTGATATCTTCTGCACAATAATGCAGTTTACTGGATGGTTTTTGCAGTCTCATTGCAAGGAGGAAAAAATATGCTTCTCTTCTCTCTGAATTTATTAGATTCAGTTCTTTCAATGTTACCGTAACATCTCCCTTAGAGTGTAAGCTTTGTGAAGGGAAAACTATGTATCTTAGTCAACCTTCTACCTCCTATGTCTACACAGAGTCCCAGACTCATGGTTGGTGCTCAGTAAATGTTTGTCAACTGAATGATTATCAGCATGAAAAAACCAGAGGGGTGTGAGTAGCATAATACATGACAAAATTACAATTTAATCTTAATATTCTAGAACTAGGAATTTAAGTGCAAGGCAGTATTGAAAGATGAGACTAAAGATATGTATGAGGGGTAAATTAAGGGAGAGTTTGTAAAGAGCCTGAACTTTACCTTAAGACTGCGATGGTTTCAAAAGGGGAAGTTGTACAGCCAGTTGTTCATGATAAATAGATCAATCTGGAAGATGAGTTTAACTGGGAGACGGTTGGTGGCAAGGAGGATGATCAGGAAGACATTTCAGTACTGGAGGCAAGAAAGGATGAGAGGCTAGTTTAGACACAAAGAGGAAGGGGCAAGCATTCTGGGAACATGGAGCTCTGTCAATTGCTTTGACACCCCTTCACTCCCATCTCGGACAAGAACAGAGATCTGGAAAGTTGCCTGAGGTTTGGGGTCCGGAGAAGACAGTATAGGAACAGAAGAACAGTACAGGCCTATTCCTGGATGAAGGATGAAGGGGTCTTGCCCAAGAATCTTCCAGTAACCTCACATATTCAGGTGTGATGGGGACTCACACTAGTGGACACAGGTAGGAAAAGAAAAGTCAAATATTTCTTAAAAGGCTTTGGGAGCTTGAAAGAGGAGATGAACAGCACAGTTTCTTTATAAAGGAGGTTTAGGAAAGAAGTGGAGGTGAATTTAAATCTTTAAAATGATTGTAAGAAGAGAAAGAGATACAAGAAGGTATTGGGAAAGATCAATTGAAGAGAAAAAAATTCTACTGTGGCTAAAAACTAAATAAACATCCAGACGAAATAAGGGAATATACTCATGATGAAAAACATAAATAAAATTGCAGGTTAATAAGGATTATGGGAGATCACATATGGTGAAAATTAGAGTTTCAAAGAAGAAGAAAGAAGAGATAAGAAAACATTATTTTTCTGAGCGGTGTGTGCGTGAGGAAACATTTAGGCGAATATAATAATATCCTTTGATATCATTTTATTATGTTTTTATAAACAATTTTATTCTCTATAATTTTTGTCTTTTCTAAAAGTTTATTTAAAAGATCTAATGCTTCAGATTATTTTATTTTAGGAACAAAACTAAGATAATACAAGTTGATTTAAATAGAATTTCTTTCTAGAAAGCTAGAGGTAAACTTACTCTAAATATTTTTAGCATTGTACACAGAAGAGATAAGCTACCATGGGCAGGTGTACTTCCCCCACCTTCCAACCAGTTTTCCCCAAAGTCTGATGGTTTACCACTAGAAATGAACTTTCTTAGGGGTAAAGCTGTATATGTCCAGAAGAATGCCAACATACACATAAAATTTTAATTCAATTGTCCACTGATACAAGTCAATCCTAATTTTTTACAGTTTATTAGTTAATTTGTTAGCTAAAGGGAATGTGATAAGAACAGGTTGCTTGTAAAGGGTAACGGTAACGCTGAGTTAGGTTTTTAGGGAGGCCAGACTAAGGTGAGAGGTTTCACTGGGTCTTCAGTGAGTGGAAACAGCCTGGCCCTGAGATCAGAAGAGGCAGGAACGCTCAGAGAAGGAAGAAGAGTGATAAAAGGAGACCTGCTGAGTACCACAGACAAAGCACACCAGTTTCATAAGGCAGTGGGTCGACCCAGGGTAAGGTATTTTCAGGTACTCATTTCTTATGAGGGTTACACGTATTTTAAAGATTGTTATTAGAATGAAGGATGCATCTATAATATCCATGGTTATAAGTTAGTTGAACTGGCTTCAGATTTAGCAAGTGTATTCTACAGAGGCCCATGAGAAAATGGGTGGAAAATCCAAGGGACTTAATTGAAAAGACTTTAATTTGAAGAGTTCGGGTCAAGGTTAAGCAAATTAAGAAGGAATAGTGAGAAACCCAGGGCCTTTCCCACGTTGCAGTTGGCTGACAAATGCCCTGCCCCAAGATGTCCACACCCTAAACCTCAGAATCTGAGACTATGTCACCTTATATGGCAGAGGGGACTTTGTATGTGTGCTCAAGTTAAGTGTCTTGAGATGGGGAGATGATTCTGGATTGTCAGAGTGGGCCCAATGCAATCACAAAGGTTCCTGTAGGAGCGAAACAGAGTTAGAATCAGAAAGGGGATGTAAAGACAGAAATAGAGGTCAGAGAGAGAAGGGATGAACTTTGAAAATGAAGGAAGGGCTGCAAGCCAAGGCATATAGGTGGCCTCTAGAAGCTTGAAAAGGCAAGGAAACAGATTCTCTTCTAGAGACTAAAATAAATAAATAAATAAATAAAAACCCAAAAAATGTAGCCTTGCAGATGCATTTTAGACTTCTAATCTTCAGAAGTGGAAGGTGATACATTTGTATCATTGTAAGCCATTAAATGTGTAGTAATTTATTACAGCAGCAGTAAGAAACTAGTACACACCCCTTGGCCTAAAGGGATAAGGAGAGAGGAAGATGTTAGCAGAGCCTAGAATGAACTGGAGCTGTGGAGGAGTAAAGGCCAGAGGAGCTGCAACTTCAGAGGAACACCATCAGGCCTCGCATCTCAGTAAGACTGGAGGTTGGCATGGGAAGGGAAACAGGACTGATTTCTCCCTTCTTGTGCCTCTCGATCACTGCCAGAGCCTCCCACTAGCTAAGCTCAAAAGTCAGCTGTGGGATGACCCAGCCCAGGGGTTGCAGGCAATGTAGGTTAAACTCCTGGATATAGAGAGGAGCAGTGGAATCTGAAGAGGAGAGGGGAGCTGGGCAAGTAGGGAATAATGTGAAGAGAAAGATTCATTCATTCATTCATTCATTCTTCCTTCATTCATTTGAAGATGGGATCTCCATTGCTGTGTCTGTCATCCTTTCTCTTCTTTATCCAAATATTGTGGTTGCAAAACCAACACATAAAGAGAGAGAGTTACAGAAAAATAAATACATACATAGCTCATTACTATTAAATTTTAATGGTGTGGTCACATTATTGATTGTAAAGTACCAAACCCATCACATGGTCTCTGTCATTTGGAGATACACAACAGGGTTTTAGTTGTCACAGAAGTCTGAGGCCTGGGCATCACTCTTAAATAATGTTATAACTCACCAAAAAGTTAGATGTGGTGGTTAAAATTCCATGCTTTATATGAAGATGTTGTATCTTCACTGAAAGCATCTGAAAGAAAGCTTCTCCATAGAAACATGAATCATGAGGACAAATATATTATAGAAATACTAACAACTAATGTGAATTCTCATACTTAGAAGCTGGGCGGGGGAGGTTAGGGAATATTACCATTTCAATGATGATGTGATCTGAAATATCTGAGTTTTTCCTACATATGGTTAGAGGGAAATAAAGTGGCAAGAACAGGAAAGGAACTTCTGGTATTTCTGTGGTGATGCGATTGACAGGAAAATCCTAGTAATCCAGCCAAAATCCTTCAGCCCTGAAGGCAAAAGTGCTCATGAAATCAGCTGGGTAGACAGAAATACAGAAAGGGAAAATGTATACAGTCAACAACTAAACAGTTATGGAATGTTTCACTTAAATTGTGTAGTGGGGTTGGGCACAGTGGCTCATGCCTGTAATCCCAGAATTTTGGGTGACCAAGGCGGGATGACCACTTGAGGCCAGACTCTGTAGCCCAGCCTGGACAATATAGCCAGACCTAATCTCTACAAAAAAAAAATTTTTTTTAATTAGTTACCATGGTGGCACAGGTCTGTAGCCCCAGCTACTCAAGAGGATCGCCCAAGCCCAGGAGTTTGAGGTTGCTGTGAGCTGACACTGGGCAACAGAGTGAGACCCTATCTCAAAAAAAAAAAAAAATCGTATAGTAGGAGAATATCAGGATGATAGACTTCATGTTACCAAATTAAGACTATAAAATATTCTCTCTATTCTGTGAAGATAGTGTGATAGTTTTATGTGCTAACCTGACTAGGGCACTAGAAGCCCAGATATCTGATTGAACACTATTTCTGGGCGTGTCAGAGAGGGTTTTCTGGATGAGATTAGCATTTGTGTTGATGAACCGGGTAAAGCAGAAGGCCCTCCCCAGTGTGTGTGGGCTTTATTCAACCACTCCCCCCATCCTGTCCCAGGGCCTGAATAGAACAAACAGGAGGAAGGTTAAATTATGCTGAACTGCTTGAGCTAGGACAGCGACTGTCTCCTGGTCAGTGCTCCTGGTTCTAAGGTCTTCAGACTAGAATCTTACACCATGGGCTTCGTGGGTCTCCAGTTTCCAGAAGGCAGATGGTGCAACTCCTCAGTCTCCATTATTGCTTGAACCAGTTTCTTACCGTCTCTGTATCTTTCTGAAGACATGTGATGCATAATGTTTTGGTCAACATCGGATGTACATATACAGTGGTGGTCCCCTAAGATTATAATAGAGCTGAAAAGTTCCTATTGCCTATTGGTGACGTTATAGCCATGGTAAGGTCATAGTGCAACACGTTGCTCTCATGTTAGTGGTGGTGCTGGTGTAAATGAAACTACCGTGCTGTCAGTTGTATGAAATTGCATTGCACACAATTATATACAGTATACAATACTTGATAAGAACGACCATTTTTCTGGTTTATGTATAACTATACTATATTTTTGATCATTATTTTAGAGTGTACTCCTTCAACTTATACAGAAAAAAAAAGTTAATTGTAAAGCAGTCCCAGGCAGGTCTTTCAAGAGGCATTTTAGAAGAAGGCATCGCTGTCACAGAAGGTGACAGCTCCACGTGTGTTACTGCCTGGAAGATCTTCCAGTGGGACGCCATGTAGAGGTAGAAAGCAGTGACATTCATGACTCTGACTCTGTGTGGGCCTAGGCTAATGTTGTGTTGGTGTCTTAGTTTTTAAAAAATCCTTAAAAAATTAAAAAAAGAAGAAAATATAAAGAACATAAAATAATTATTTTTTTATAGCTGTTCAGTGTGTTTGTCATTATGAAAATAATTTAAGAGGTAAAGTATTTAAAAGTTCACAAAGTAAAAGAGTTACAGAAAGTGAATTTATTATTAAAGACAAAAGTTTTAAAGTAAATGTAGTGTCCTCTCAGTGCACAGTGTGTATAAAGGCGACAGCAGTGCACAGAGATGTCCTAGGCCTTCACATTCATGGACTCACTCACCTAGACCAACCTCCAGTCCTGCACACTGCACTCACGGTAAGTGTCTCAGTGTCCTAAACTGGATTACCATTAATTATCTTTTATACTTTATTTTTACTGTACTTTTAGCTTGTTTATATATATTAATATACAAAAATACTTACCATTATGTTACAATTGCCTATAGAATTCAGTACAGTTGACATGCTGTATAGGTTGTGGCCCCAGAGCAATAGCCCATACCATATAGCCTAGGTGTATAGTAGGCTGAGCCATCTAGGTTTGGGTAACTACAATGACGAAATCATCTAACGATGCATTTGTCAGAACACACACATTTGTACATGGTAGATATATACATGTGTATGTAACATGTACATATACAATAGAACCTCTGTAAGTTGACCATCCAAAGGACTGTGATGGTCAACATATGGAGGTGGTCAACATAAGGAACCAGGCTCACTGTACTCCTACATACATGTGGTGCACATCTGGTCATGAAAATTAGGTCAACTTGAGATGGCCAACCTATGGAGGTTCTATTGTATAAAAATTATTTAATTTTTATTGCAAAGATAGAAGATATATATTCAATTTATACTCAAATAGTACAATAAGAAGAAAGATAAAAGTTTATAAAAGTGAATAAACATGTAGAGTAAGTTACATGGATTATAGAATACTACAAGTAAGCTGACATTTGAAATGGCAAGGGAAGAGTGATCTTTGTGTAATGACCTCATCCTCTGTGTCATCCCCAAGCCTTTCTATGTTCTTTATTTCAACATTGTGTTGACCTTCCCGCTGGCCACCTCTCATGTCTACTTGTCTAGTTCTGCTCATTTTATTTGTCATATATTTTAAAAAGAATAATCACGAATATGGTATGCACTCTCTGCTAGGCACTGTTCTAAGCACTTCACCTAGATTAATTTATGTAGTCCTGACCATAACCCCATGATGTGGATACTCTTAGTTTCACCCTTAAATTATAAATGAGGGCTCAGAGGGTTTAACAGCCCCCAGTTGCACAGACAGAATGCAGTGGAGCTATGTTCTGAACCCCAGCATCCTAGCTCTGGTTAGTATGGTAGAGCTCACCTGGCTGCCTTTCCCCAGGCCACATGTCCCCTAGTCAGGGTTAGGACTTTCCTCTTTGCCCCAACTAACTAACCCTCACTATCCTTTAGTAGTTGTCTGATCCTCCTTCTAGCAGGTCCAACTGCCTCCTGTCAGTCCCATCTCAAACACAACCCCTACTCAGCCTCCAGAATGATCTATTTTAAATTGCCCATCCAATACCACTACCATACCTAAAAATCCAGCGGTGGCTTCCTATTTTAAACTTGGTTTTACTTTTGTGGTTGCTAGAGATAGTATGCTTGTTGATTTGGGTGGGTCAAAGAAATTGTTCGTCCAATGAAAGCTTAACAGGAATCTCAATATATAAAAAACATGGGAAGGAGTGCAGGGGGAAAGGGGAGGACAGATGGGGATTGGTAAGCTCTCACCTACTGTGCACAATGTAAGGGTATATAGCACGCCCCCCGCATGAAGGGCTCAGCTACAACTTGAACTTTACCTTAGAAAAGCAAACAATGGAGCCTAATCACTTGTACCCTCATATTAATCTGAAATTTAAAAAAAGGTAACTTGGTTGGCCAAATTGAAGCTGGAGCATGAATAGAAAGCGTTATTCTGTGAGGGTCTGATGGTTCAAGAAAGGCCCCTAAGGAATCCCTACGTGGAGATTTGCAAACAGCATAAAAAATATTTGAGAAAAGCAGGCCAGTAGTCTCTGTATCAGTGAGCTGAGTGAGAAGCAATCTCAGAGGCCCACAGTGGGCGTGTGTGGGACAGAACATGGGGACTAGGCATGGGGGGGACCACCTGCAGTGGTCCATCGTCAGGATTTCTCAGCTCTAACATTTCTCCTTTCCCTTTGGTCTGTTCCTTTCTTTGGACTGTGGGATTTTCTTCCTTGCTTAATGATCCTCAGATTTTAATGACTTCAAGACCATATTTTGACTATTTACCATGTCTACTAGAACTGGGCTGTGCTGTGCATCACTTTGCCCCCAAATGCCTTCATCTGATAGATTTGTGTTTCTCAAAGTGCAGTCCTCAGATGCTTGGGGTCCTTGAGATACATGCAGCAGATTGAGGCTATATATTGTAATATAAAGATCATAATTTGATTTTCTTAACTGTGTACATATCTGTACTAATAGGTAAAATAGCACAAATCAAGTACAAATGACACAAAAACTGCTGGGTGTCCTGAAAGTTGCCCCAAAAGGTCACCATATGTTGGAAAATGAGAAACCATAGCTCAACGTACAATTAACAAAAACTATTTTTGTTAAATATTTACACCTGAATATGTATCTTTTTAATATTCTGTGGAGTCAAATGGGAAGTATGCAAGCAAGCACTTCTGCTATATAAGTACGGTGGTGGCTCTGAGAAGAACCAGTACTGTAACTGAGTTATTAGCTGACTGAAAGACAGATAAACTTTACTTTTCAGACTGAGGTATGTGGTGGATATTGTCTGAAAACGAATATGGTGAGCCTGTCAATTTAAGGAAAATAATTTTTTTATTAAATCGTAACAGTGTACATTAATGCTATCATGGGGTACAGTGTACTGTTTCTCTATACAATTTGAAGGACTCTCATCCAACTGGTTAACATAGCCTTCATGTCTTTTTCTTAGTTACTGTGTTAAGACATTTATATTCTACATTCAGAAAGATTCACACGTACCCTTATAGGATGAACCATAGGTGTGATCCTGCCAATCCCCCTCCCTCCACCCACCTTTCACCCTCTCTTCTCCTCCCTCTCCCCTCTCCCCATGTTCCTGGGCTAAAATTGGGTTATAGCTTTCCTATGAAAGCTGTAAATTAGTTTCATAGTAGGGCTGAGTACATTGGATACTTTTTCTTCCATTCTTGGGATAATTTGCTAAGAAGATTATTTTCTAGCTCCATCCATGTAAACATGAAGGAGGCAAAGTCTCCATCTTTAAGAAAAATAACTGATAGTATTTGCTGTCAATGATATAATCCAGTGAATAAAGTAGAGTTTTGAAGAACTCCTGCCAGTCTGAACTTAACTCTCCAATACTAAAGATTTTCCTGATGCAATCAGTGGCAATATCGTATGAATGAAGGTTTTTGATATGGCATAGTGAAATATGCCAACATTTGGAAGATATGTGGAACTCAGTGGTGAGCCCATATTTTCCAAATGACCAATGCCCAATGTTGCAAAATCATCCCTGAGTAAGAGACCTATTTCAGCAGCCAGAGTGTGGTAACAGAGCAGGAAAACAGCACCACTGATTTTAGAATCCACAGGGCAACTAATGGTCAAGAAGTGATATTATTGAGTTTGAGGGTGTTAGAGAAGAGGAACCCCACAATTATCTGGAAAGGCAATTAAAACATTCTTCCTTTTTTCTAACTATATGTTTGTATAAGGCTACATTTTCTTCATACACCTTGGGAACAACAATATATCATGATAGATTTAGCACAAAATCAGAGCAAAGAATAGAATTTCTTCTATGAAAGGAATGTACAAAACATGAACAATGCAACTTTTTAAATTAGTATTTTCATTTTTCAAATGTAATTATTTTTCATAAAATATATGTTGCAACCTCAAATGAGTAAAACATTTTTTTTTAATTTCAAATATGGTAAATATTGATGGATATAGCCCATGTTAGAAAGTTCTTTGATGGCTCCCAATTTAAATGGAAAGAGGTCCTGAAATAACAAGATAATTATACAAAACCACTCAAGTTCAAGTTTTCCTAAGTTCAAGTTTCCTAAGTTCCTAGCTTGAGATAAAAATTCTACAAAATTCACATCAACAATACATGCAGTATTCCTCCTTACTATCTAGACATTTAATACACCCGCAAGTTTGCTATATTTTCCAAGTTAAGTCAGGCTATCAACATATTCAGAGAGTGACATTATTTGGGGACTTTGGCACTTTCCTCTTTAACATTTTGTCTTCTCCTCCAGCTAGCCTTCTGTTATAGGAATGCCAGAAACATTTTCTTTTTTAATTCTTTACCTTGTTCATTCATTTTACTTTCATTAAGCATCACATTAAGACAACAGAGATGCAAAGATAATGACTACCCTCAAGGAGCTTGCAGTCTAGTAGAAGAAACAAAGAAATAAATTAAAGATTATGAAAGGAAACGTCAGAACTATGAAGCACATAGTACAATAAAGACTTATAGAAAAGTAGCACCCAACCTAGGAAGAAGCACCAAGTAAAGCTTCATAAATGCGAAGGGCCTTAACTGAATGTCTGAGGATAAGCCAGTAAGCAGGTCAAAGAATCAGGCAAGGGCAACCCTGGCAGACAAGACTGAATGATCAAGGGCATTCAGGAAAGAAATGGGAGGAGCAACTTGCCCTGTGTTGATAGGTCAAAAAGTGTGAGGCTCAGGAGGAAAGATGGTGCAATAAGAACTAGAAAATGGTACAGCTATGACGGGGAGCTAGAGAGTGGTCAGATGGGTCAAGGGCGCTTCAGGGTCTCCTTAATCCTCAGTGAGGGACAGCAAAGTCCACGTCCACGGATGTGCCTTGTGCGGCCAGCACGACGCTTCAGAATGGAATCTGGGTGCTTTCCTCTGAGCTGTCCCAATCTTCAGCATTCTCCACGTCTTTCCCCTGTTCCTCCTCTTCCTGCTTTTTTAGTCCCTGAATGTCCCCTGGTTACTATTTTAACAACACTTTGGACACTTGTATTGTACTGTCCATTTGTATCCTACAGGTCTGTCTGTTCTAGCTTTTGCCAAATCTTCTCCCTTAAACCCTTAAGTTGTGAAGCTAAGTAAGTAAATAAAGAAGGAAAACTCTGAATACCAAGTTTCTTTTCTAGAGATTTATATTATCCACTTGTTCATTAATGCCACTAAAAAGGTCTGCACTGTACAAAAAATGACTAATTTAAAAACAGCATTTTCTAATCTAATCTGATGGGGGACCATTCTTGTTTTAAAATGCATTTCTAGTAACGGTGGAAATCCTGATCAGTGTGTATAGAACTGTTCAGGAGGCTGGTAGGCTGGACTCAGACGTCTATTTTCAAAGGCCTGGGAATCCTTAAGCATGTCTGCGATCCTTTCAAGAGTTCTGCAAAGTGAAAAGTATTTCATAATAACAGTAAGCCATTATTTCCTTTTCCATTCTCCTTCTTTTAAGAGTGTATAATGGTGTTATTTTAGAGACTGTACAATGTGCAATATTGTAAAAGAGTAATTCCAGAAGTGATGTAATGCTCTATTAAGCCAGACAGTTAAGATATTTGAAAAAATGTAAAATAGAGTCACTCTTCTCTCTGTTCCTTTTTTCTTGGAAATCTGGCTTTTAAAACTTAAATAACTACATAAGATTATTATAAATTCTTTATAAAATTCTATCAGGGTTATGTTAATATCTAATATATCAACATGTTCTCAGTTTGGGTTTCTCTTATGCCAAATATTTGTAATTATGACTCAACATAAATAAAAATTCTTGGTGTCCTCAACAACTTTTAAGAATGTAAAGGGGTCCAGTGGTTATGTTAATCAGGTTGATGTAAGCATTCCACATTGGCTATCAAATCAGCACACTGTACCCCATAAATCTACACAGTTATGATTTAATAAACAAAAAGAGTGTAACATAAAAATAAAGAATGTAAAGGGGTCCCAAGACTAAATTGTTTTGATATAGCTGGTCTAGCAGAATTATTGATAGTAAACAATTATAATTTTTGCCTGCTCAGCAGTGCAGCATCAATCAATTCCTTATCTTTCTCATATCCACATTTTCATTTTATCCGTGTGTGTGTGTGTGTGAGCACTGTCATTCCTATCCTTTCAGCTCATAAAGTGCCCATTGGGTTAACTTATTGCCCTGGTTCAAGGCACAGGCATTTGACCTAGGCTTGTATCCAGCAATGCCTGCATCTAGACCTAACCTTGTTTTTTTCACCATATGAACCAATATATGGTAGCTTGAGTCCACAAGAATTTTTCTGTATTAATACACTAAGAAACCAGGAAACACAGTCTAGGAACTATTGATCCAATCATCGTGTTGTTTATAGCTGAATACGGACGTAAATTTTGAATCTTCAGTTATGTCCTGGGTCTTGGAGACTCTTAATATCTGTTAGTTTATTAGGCTTTGACTTAATTGTTTTGTAATTTGATAATGAATTGATTAATACATTATTAAGATCATAAATGTATTAATGAATTAATAGTAAATAAGACAGACACATGCAATTGGGAAGACACTTTAAACAATTATAATAACACAATCACCCTGTGCTTCCAGTAGACCCCTAGTCCCTTTCTCCTTGGGTGGCTGTTCCTCTGGGATTAGGTTTGATTATTATCTTTGCCTCAGAGCCTTCTCGGACTCCTGCAAGTAGGCTCAGGCCCACTATTACTATAAAGTTTTCATTGTACTTGCATTTTGCCTTCCAAGTACTCATCACAGTTTTGCTAATTATTTGTGTGATGATTTGTTTAATACTTTTTTCCACTAAGTATAAGCCCCATGGTCTCCTTTGAGCACCAAGTTCCAAGGACCCCACTTGGGGCTTGATTTGTGTGTACATGACGAAATGCATGAGTTTCATGACAGAAGAACTTAGGGGTGCCGTAGGGACATAAAGACAGAGGGAGCCACCCTGGGTTAAGGGAGCACAAGAAGATGTGTAGAAAAGTGAATCTGAGCTGAGAGAGGAAGGATGAGGAGGAGATTTGTCCAGGTGTGGGAGACAGAGAGAAGTGCCCTCCAGCTAAGGGTAGCATGAGGCTGACATGGAAAAGGAGTCTGGAGCCAGCTTGTGAAGGACCACGTGACGTGATTAGTCTCCAGAGTTTAGACTATGCCAACCACAATTACAAACTCTTAAAGGACTGTGAACATGGCAATGATATACATGTTCCCTTGTAAAAGAGGATCCTGATCAGTGTGTACAAAACTGTTCAGGGGCAAGACTGGAGGGAGTGAAATGAGTTGGCAGATGGGATTAATTCAGATGGAAAAACAGTGTGGCTTGGACTGGGACAGGGGCAGAGGCTTTGAAGACTCCTTCAGTCACTTTCTATTCAGCAAGTATTTACTGTGCACCTACCGGACCAGGCAACATTCTAGGAGATGGTAAAAGTTATGGAGGTGAATAATAAAGAAAAAGTTCTTGAATGTATGGAGTTTAGGCATCAACTAGGGAGTGGAAGGTTGACAAATGAATAAATATAAATAAAGAAAGGGAAAGAGAGGGATATTGGGAGGAGCAGCAAGCGGACCATCAGCGGAGTTTCCGGTACACTCTGATGGCATCACTAGAGTACTAAGGAAAAACAGCTGCCAAGCTGCAGGGGCGTCAAGTAAAGGAATGTACCATGTGGTCCCACACATGAAGCTCTTGGCTCAAGCATACACAAACATGATTCAGAGACGTGAGGGTTCTTATAACCTGAAGATCACGATGCCAAAGACCAGAAACCATGTATGAAACACAGGTGCCTAACAATCTCATTACAAAGGATGGAAGGGACTAGAGTAAAGCCATTATGGGTATAGTTGTTATAACACATTTGAAAAATCTTTGATCCTAAGAAATATTTATAAGAAGGAAGAAACATAGGATTGCTTCCTGAAGAAAAAGAGGAAGAAGAAGGAGACGACCAACTTATTTCTCAAAGTTAATGAACAAACAGAAAGTGGGAAGAGGACAAAGACTGCTTAGAGCAGATGATTTGAGTTAATTGTTTCTATGTTAGAGTTTGAAAAAAGCTTTTCTCTCCCTATCAAACAAGATATGCATTCATATATAAATGCAAAAGGCATTTCTGCATTTGAACAAATAATTTCCTTTTATGAGTGCTTTTATTTTTATTTTTGGAGACAGAGTCTCACTATGTCACTCTAGGTAGAGTGCTGTGGCATCACAGCTCACAGCAACCTCCAACTCTTGGACTTAAGTGATTCTTTTAAGATTCTCAGTCTCCCAGGTAGCTGGGACTACAGGTGCCTGCCACAATGCCCAGATATTTTTTTGAACCCACCAGCTCCTGTGTATATATGTGGCTGGTGCCTTAGCCACTGAGCTATAGGCGCTGAGCCTACTGGGTGGGTGCTTTTTAAAAAAATCCAACCCAGTCACTTTTATTCAACGTGTACAGAGAATTAAATGCTCAATTTAGACCACATGCTTTAATAACTCAGAGATGTGTCATTTTTGAGAAGTCTTGCCTGAAGAAATGCTCATTAGAGAATTACGCAGAAAAGAGATATAAAAGAAAAAAAGTAAGACTAGTCCCTCAGTATCCATGGGGAACTGGTTTCAGGACACTGCCACCCCCCTCCTTGCAGATTCCAAAATCAACAGATGCGCAGGTCTCTTATATAAATCGTCATAGTATTTACATATAACCTATACAATCCTTCTGTATATTTGAAATTGTCTCTAGATTATTTATAATACCCAATACAATGTAAATTCTATGTAACTAATTGTTGTAATGTATTGTTAGGGAATAATGACAAGAACAAAAAAGTCTATACCTGTTCAGTCCAGGCACAACTATCCATTTTTTCCCCCAAGTATTTTTTTTTTTTTGAGACAGTCTTAGTATGTTGCCCTCAGTAGAGTGCTGTGGCGTCATAGCTCATAGCAACCTAAAACTCTTTGGCTTAAGCGATTCTCTTGCCTCAGCCTCCCAAGTAGCTGGGACTACAGGCTCCCGCCACAACGCCCAGCTATTTTTTTCTTTTTTTGTTGTTGTTGCAGTTTTCATCGTTGTTTAGCAGGCCCAGGCTGGGGTCAAACCCCCCAGTCCCGGTGTATGGGGCCGGCGCCCTAACCACTGAGCCACAGGCTCCGAGCCAGCCCCGAAGTATTTTTGATCTGTAGTTGGCAGAACCCATCTGTATCCATGCAGATGGATGTTGGGCTGTATTACGAGAAAAGTGGAAACATCCTCAGATTTATGGGTGTTTGAATTGGCCAGTGCCTCCCCTCCTTCCTTCTGAAAATGCATCAGAATTTTAGAGCAATGTTAACATTTTCATTTTGTCACTAAGGCCCCCAATTCTGAATAAGGGCTTTTAAAAAGCTCTGAAAAGTTTTCTTCAGCAGTGAAGCTAACGCTTCACTTCATCATCAGCCGCGTGTAACACTTCCCGGGTTACCTGCCACTGGCCTCATACTCCGTCACCCTCTTCTCTGCAGCTTTTTGTTTTTAATCAAGTCGGGGTTGGGGTCCATAGGCACGTGCCTCACTCAAAGCCACTCTGAAGATGCAGAAAGGAATCTGGGCAGGGGGATCTGGAATTTCCAAAGTCTTTCAAAATACTTTGGGAAACTATATCTGGAACTGAGATAGAGACCAAACCCGAGGATGCTCCTTGCTGAATTGTTTTTTTTCTGGGGGAGCGGGGTGCATTTAGAAAGCGTCTTCAGGGATTGTCCAGTTCAACTTTCTAAACCCTAGGGAGGAAACTGAGACCCAGGGACCGGGGCCACTCTGAGGAGAGTCCGCTATGTAACCCTTACCCTGTACTGACGGGCACAGTCTGCGTGCTCCCCAGTCCTTCCCTGGGACCTCCAGAAAGGCAGCTGAGGATGGGGAGGCGGAGTCTGGAACCACTGGGACAGCGCACGGCCTCCTGCTCCCCGGGCCCCGTCGGGGAGCAGGCCCTGCAGTGACAGAGCGGGGGCGGGAGGGCGAGCGGCAGGAAGGGGAGCCCGGGGTGGGAGTGGAAGCGGCAGCCGCGCCCGGGGCTGATTGGCTCCGGGGGCCGGCCCTCTCCGCGCGCCTTATAAGAGTTGGGGCTGCCGGGCGCCCTGCCCGCTCTCCCGCGCGCCCCACAAGCTACCGCCCGGCTCCCGGTCCGCGCCCCGCGCCGGCCCTGCCGCAGCCCGTGGAGCTGGCCGCGGGCAGAGCAGACGGGGAGGGAGCGCGAGGCAGGACAGCGCCCGAGCCGCGGGCCGAGCGCCATGCGCCGCGCCAGCCGAGACTACACCAAGTACCTGCGCGGCCCCGACGACATGGGCGGCGGCGGTTCCGGAGCCCCGCACGACGCTTCCCTGCACGCCCCGCCGCCCCCACCTCCAGTGCCGCACCCCCCGGCCGCCGCCTCCCGCTCCATGTTCGTGGCCCTCCTGGGGCTCGGGCTGGGCCAGGTGGTGTGCAGCGTCGCCCTGTTCCTCTACTTCCGAGCGCAGGTGAGTGGCTGCCTCCGCTCTCACATCGCGCCTCCCGCACCTGTAAGAAATCGAGTCCGGCCGCGGGGCTCTCCAGATCCTGCGGACTCGCGAGGGGAAAGTGACTCTCAGGGAGCGGCGTCGGGCTCGGGGACTGTCCAGCGCGCTAGTCCCTCCGGGGCGCACGCACCCCTGCCTGCCGCGCGCAGCGGCTCCGCTCCCTCGGCCAGAGGACGGTTTGAATTCTCCATGCCCAGAAACAGCGTTGGCCGCTCACCTCTTCTGGAAGTGATTGCGTACCTTCTACCTCCTGCCGTTTCTCACTTAAAGTTTAGAACCGATTTATATTCCCGTAGGAAAAAAGTGAGCGCTACCTTCCCTTGGGCGTCGACGGTTCTTTCCCTTCCCGCCCACCAGCTGGGGGATTTGGTGTCTGGGCCTGGCTACTTTGCAGTTGTGTTTTTTTGTGTTTTGGGCCGTAGCGCTGGAGGGGTGCGTAGAGCGGAAGGTCGGTGCAAGCGGTCTCAATGACCAGACGCCCAAGGGGCAGGATGACATAGAACGACCAGAGGAGCCTGGTCTCGGGACAGGGGTTCTGTTGCTGCTGAGTTGTCCTGTGAAGCTCTGGTGTGAGAACAGGGACGCCGCACGTGCCTTCCACGGAGGTGGGCGGAGGAAGGAAGCGAGGTGTGTGGTGTGTGTGTGATGTTAGCACAGCCCTACTACAATCTGGCAAAAAGCAAACTTTGGAAAAGACGAAGAGGTTTTGCAGGACGACTCAGAACTGCAGGGAGATAGTAGAAAGGAAGGGGTAAACTTGTAATATTATGCTTTCTGGTGGTTTATGCTCTTGTGTTTTCTTGGAAATTGCAGTGCAGTTGGTTGGATTCATTCAAATATTCTTGTCTGTTGCTGTGAACTCTTTCTCAGAGGAAGTGGGGGGCTGACTGTGCATTTTTTTTATGGGAAAAGAAAGTTGGGTTTGGACTTCATTCGTTGTCAGACTCAAAGGTGATTACTAACCCAAACTGGATGTATCAAAACCTGGCGTTGCTCCGATTGTCTGGGCTTTTGACGCGCGCCAGCCAGGCTTTTTGTTAAGTGTTCATTATCCACTAGTTTGCATTTTATAGAGTTAGTATGGTTATTGACTAAAAAGTAGAAGTGCTATGAGCAATACTTCAGAAAATTTGCATGCAAAAATAGTCTCTACCCATTGAGTTTTTTTTAAGAGACATCTTTTGAGTGGTTTACTTGCAACATAGATTACACCAACCTATGGGAAAGTGACTAAATGTTTTTGTTTCGTTAGATGGTGTGACAGTAAAAAATGAGGCTTATCCATTTTCCCACCCAGCATTTTGTTAATAATCCCATTTAATGCTTGTTCCTTGAGTGCGGGCATTGTGTATGGCACTATTAAATGCTATGGAATAGGAGTTTAGAATTATTTATCCAACGCCCGGTGTCTACTTACTATGTACGTGGTGCCAACTAATGGAGGGGCCTCCAACCAAAGATTGTCCTTAAACAAGAGATCAGCATTCTCAAAATGGACATGAGATGCAGTAGTAGTTCTCTGCTTTTTTCTCTTTCTAACACGTTGGAGATGTGGCATTTTCATTGTGGTAATAGCGAAGTGAATGTTCAGCATTTAAAGAGCAGTAGAGAAGGAAGAAGTTCTAGGAACTATGAACAGCTCAGCTTGGCTGGAGTCATGTAAATTGGCGGCATAGCCATGTAGGCAAGCGTGACCTGTAGGGCTCTTGTTACAGTTGTTCAGCTTTCCTGAGGAACTTTTCAATGGTCAGATGAGCTGAGAGGTTGGCCTTCTGATGATCACCTGTCAATCATCGTTTAGCACATGGATAATAGTGAAACACTCAAAACCTTTCTGCAAAGCAAACATATGAGTTCGTAAACCTCCCTAGGAAGTTGTTATTCGGAGAATTTAGTGTCATCAGACTTTTCGTTACAATTTTCCTGAATACTATGAAAATTGGCTTTCTCCTAAGAGTTGCGCAGAATATTTTAGCCTTTATTCTTAACTCAATTTTGTACTGCATGTTTAAGAGGCATCTTCTTTAGTTAAAAAATATATATCAGAAGCTAAGCATTCCTATGAATAGACCACTAGATCTGGTTACATTTTATCAGATATTATCCTTTGTTACCTGAAGGAACACTAATTATTCAGAGATACATTGTAAATCATTCTAAGTAAAATGCTTTGATGTCTGGAGTCTGTTTCAAAATAATTAATGGGGAGTGTAGGGTGTGGGGAAGTGGTAGATGAAACAAGATTTGGCAAACATTGATGATAGTTAAAGCTGGTGATGGGTGTATGGGAATTCATTCTGCAATTCTTTCTATTTTGATATGTGTTGGAGGCCTTCTTTCAAAAGTCTAGCTAGGAGAGTAGAATCCATTTGACCTGCCACTGATGTAACATTTTTACTTATGGTCAGTTCCTTTGGATTAGAACTTGGTACCGTGAGAAATAGCAGTTGTTGGATTTCCACTAAATTTATGGATCAGCTGCTTGGGATTTCTTAATGCACTTGAATGAGAATGAAATAAAGTAGAATTAGGTAACCTGTTTGTAGTTTATAGTTAAAAAATAACAAAAAAGCCATTTTATTATTTCTGTTTAAGGAAGAGGGAAAAAAGATATGTAAATCCTCAAGAAAAAGCAGTTTAATTTGGTTTTAGATGTATTTAGAAGAATGCCCTACGTAGTGTAAAAATTACAGTGACTATTTAAAACATTCTTTCCTTTTCAACTCAGATGTTAGAAATGAATCGGCCTCTTGAATGTTTGTAGATTCCTTGTGCCTAGATTTTTCAAAAGAAAAAAAAATATGTACTAGACCCAGTGTAGATTGGCTTTTTCTCTACCATCCTGCCAAAGAAAAAACAGCATGTGGCTTGTGCTATATATTTACCACATAGTATTCATACTTTGGTTTACAAAGAAAAAAAAAAGCCTTTCAAAAAGTTGTTTGTAAAAATGTGTGTGTTTTTAACATTGGTATAACCATATTCAAAGTTTAGCGTTTAGCTGTAAGATAAGCTTTTCAGAAAACTCAAGATCTTTTGCCCTTTTAAGTTCTTCCCTCAATTCCCCAGTGTGCACCAACCAAACTCCCTGTGTGTTGGTTACCCACCACAGTAGTCAGTTCTGAAAATCAGATGTGGAGGTGTGCAGGCTGCCTGTTTGAAAAAACAGATAACAAAGTAGCACAAATGTCAAGCATCCTGCTGCAGTTAACCCTACGCATGATTAAGTTTCAGGGAAGTTTAAGGAAAAAAAAAACAGACTGAGTTTATCTCAGAGGCACTACATCATCTGATGAATGCATTTTAAATCATATATCCAAAATGTGTTTTCAGACATGCCTGGGTACAATGAGTTCATGTTATCACCCAGATCACTGTGATTTTTTGTGAATTTCCGTGTTCCTCTGTTGAATGTACACAGCACGAAGGCCCTGCCTGCTTTGCTCATTGCCTTACCTGTAGCATCTAGCCTGATGCCTAGAAGCTGAAATGTACTGAAAAGGCCTTTCAAATGACTTGCAGCTCTACAACTATGTCTGTTTCTAATTTTTAATATGCAAATTATCTAAATAGTATCTAAAATAGCGTAATGTAACTCTTCAGTCATTCAAAGCCTAGTGTAGCCAGATTGCTGTGTAGAAAATAGGTTAGGGAGGAGATACAATCATTCAGTCACTTGATGAGCGTTTGTTGACCGTCCAGGATCGACCTAGCTCCCTGCTCTGCAGTTTCTTCAGCATACAGGCCGTAGCAGCTGAAGTCCTCGTGTGCCAGTGTGTGTGGTTGACCTTGCAACCCCCGCCAAACCTCTGCTCTTTCCTTTTCTGCTGGTCTCCATTTTCAGGAAAAAAGGGCTGCAAGAATGAGAAAGATATTTGTTCATAGGTTAAAAATAAATTTCTAATATATGATCCTTAGTAAAATAAATAAATAAATAAATGAGCATATTAAAACTAATTATGTTATGCATTCTTAATTTCTTCCGGGAAAAACAATTGATAAGGTTTTGAGCCTTTGCCTTCCCAAACAGTGGTTCTCTACTGTGCATTTGCATTTGAAGTGCTTGGGAGAGATTCAATAATTGGACCCTATCCTTAGGGATGTTGATCAAACCGGCTGGTGGGGAGTGTCAGGGTGTGGGGTGGGGTAGGCATGTGATCTGCTCATGGGCATTTTTTTTTAAGAGACAAGGGATGAAAATTTCTGCCTGTTGTTATTTGCATCAATTCATTAACCATCATTAACTGTTGCCGTAGTTTTCTGCTAATTGGCGTTACTTGTGAAAAAATGTTAAAATTGGTGTCCAGGGAAATTTGGAGAAATTTTAATAGCAGAAAATCTACATATTTGTATAGTTGATATTCTAGAGCATGGTTTCTCAAACTGTAATGTGTCTGAGGACCGCCTGGGACCTAGTTAAAATGCAGATTCTTAGGCAGTGGGCCAGGGTGGATCTTGAGATTATAGATTTCTAATGCGCTTGCAGTGAGCTCATGATGCTGCTGGTTCGACGGCGCTTTGAATTCCAAGAGTATAGGGGACCACTGCTTCTGTTAGACAGGTCTTGGTTTGCTGGCAGAACTCGAGCCTAACCAATTTTAGGGTCCCCAGGCATTTCCCCACTAAGGCCACATTGTTCCTTTAGCTCAGCAGTTTTCTGGTGGCAAGCCAACTGAGGCCTCTGCATTTCTTTTCTTTGCTGAGGTCTGAACCCAGTGACCCTTCATATCAGTTGCCTGGGCTTTTCTGGTCTTGTGGGAAACTTATTGGCGTAAGTGAGGCTTTAAAAAAAAATACGATTGAAAGTTTTCCTTAGATAAAACCCCACATATCCTGCCTTGGACTAGTTATTCTCAAGAAAATATGAAACCTAAATGTGGATTGCCAATACTTTAGCTTTGTGGTGGAACCTGTTCCATGATTATTAATAATCCTTATGTTTGCTAGATGGGAATATAATGTTTGTATCAGTGGGTGCATATTTATTAATAGGCTCTCATTACATTTTGAGAATTTCAGCTAAATTGATAAATAGGCTGCTTCCTAGTTTATTTCCAGTGGTTGGTTAATGAACCAGCACATCTTTCTGATTGCTTTTTAAAAGATCATTAGACCAAGGAAAGAGAGACTTGGTATTGATTTGGATTGAATTTTGGTTATTGCAAACTTAGGTAGTTTTCTTTTTTCCATCTAGACTGTACCTACTATTAAGCAAATGTACAGAGAGTACCTTGAATATTTGGGAAAAGAGGACAAGTTAAATTATTTTTTTTAAAATAAATTGATGGCTAATTATAGCTACCCGTTAACTTGGCAGCTGAAACAACTACAAATTCAGAGGCCTGGGGAGAAAAGGCAACTTACAGAGTAGTGAATGCAGAAATGCTCATGGTAGGGCCGTGTTCTAACCGGGCAACCAGCTGCTAACCTGAAGGGGACATTTGGGGTGGGACAATACCTTACATTCCAAGAGTCTCAGCATCCCTGTTTGACCTGCCTGTGTAGCCTGCCCATCCCAATGCGACACCAAATATGACCTGCACACATTCCCAAATGCCCTGACAGGTGTACCATTCTCAGTTGAGAAACACTGATGAGAGATTCAACAGAAAGAGAACCCATGCTTCCAGCTCCAGATCTTGTTTGGAGCTAAGAAATGGATTTCTGTCTCTCTTCTTTGCCTGATTAAAATATGCACTGATTAAGGGAAAAGGCCAGGCAAACATGGTGGTTAAAGGTAGTGCTAGTTTTGCCTGATTATTGTATAGGTTTCGTGCTTTGAAATCAGAAGTGTGCTTCATAATCCCATCGAGCAAGTTACTCATGACTTACGCACAAAACGTTGTCTCTATCTGCAGTGACCACAAGTGACTTTCTTGATGTCCTTCCCCTCTGTGAGGACTTTCATGGTGTCAACTTTGAGAATCCCACCCCAGGCACCTAACACGTACACTTCTGTTGTTAACCCACCACTGAACTAACTGTTAATTGCACTTACTCCCTATAAAAAGGGGGAAAATGTCAATGTTTCCGCCAACTGGAGGGTAATTGTATTATCTATTGATCATCGGGGACACAAAAACTTATAAGATGAATTACAATAGAACATCTGTAAGTTGACCATCCAAGGGACTGTAACAAACTGGTTAATGGTCAATATAAGAAACCTCCCTTGAGGACATGTGGTACATGTCCAGTTTACAAAAATTTGGTCAACTTAAGGAAGTGGTCAATGTAGGGAGGTGGTCAGCTAAGGAGGTTCTACTGTATTTGTCCTTAAGTCACACTTTTTTATTCTTATTTATTTATTTTTGAGACAGAGTCTTTGTTGCCCAGGCTAGAGTGCCATGGCCTCAGCCTAGCTCACAGCAACCTCAAACTACTGGGCTCAAGAGAATCCTCCTGCCTCAGCCTCCTGAGTGGTTGGGACTATAGGTGCCTGCCACAACACCTGGCTAATTTTTCTCTTCTGAGCAGAAACGGGGTCTCACTTTGCTCAGACTCTTCTTGAAGAGTGGGGTCTCCCTGTGCCCAGACTCCTTGTGACCTCAAGCAATCCTCCTACCTCAGACTCCCAGAGTGCTAGGATTATAGGCGCGAACCACCTCACTTGCCAAGTCACACTTTTTGAAATAGCAGAATGAGTAATGATAACCACTCTAAAACCCTTCCTTTCCCCTCTCCCTCAGATGGATCCTAACAGAATATCAGAAGACGGCACTCACTGCATTTATAGAATTTTGAGACTCCATGAAAATGGAGATTTGCAAGATACAACTCTGGAGAATCAAGACACAAAATTAATACCTGACTCTTGTAGGAGAATTAAACAGGCCTTTCAAGGAGCTGTGCAAAAGGTAAGTCTACCCTGAGGTTTCTAAGTCAAGGGCCCTTGCTGACTCTACCAATAATGAAAATTTAAACTGGCAAAGTGCTGTTGATGCTGTTCTTTTTATTTTAATAATTTATAAAGGAGCTAAAGGGAATGTTTTAAAAAGATTTGAAGAATTCTTTTGAAGGCAGTGGTGGTTGATTATGGTGACCTGAGAAGTTCTTGCAAAGATTCTTTTTTTCCCCCCTTTCTTTTTTTTCTTTTAAAGGAGATGGATTTAAATTCACACTTAAAAGGAGGACAAAAGATGGCTGTGGATAGTCTATGGGGTTGTTCATTAGTTTGAATTTCCTGACCTGAAAGCCATGCCCTCATTTTATAGAACTTTCTGGGAGCTATTTTCTCTACATTGGTTTTGCAATGGTAGGATCCCTTATTCCACAACTGTTGCTCCAGGGCTCTGTTGAGAAGCAGTTGCAACTGGTCCTTTGCTGTTCCCTGTGATCAGGAGGTAAGTAAGCAGAGCAGGAAATGATGTCGTGGGTCAGGTGAAAATTTTGTGTCTATTTTCTCATTTTCTGGGAGAGAAGGATGACAAGAGAGGACAGAGAGGCAGAGGACACTTTTGCATTGACAACTCCAATTGAAAAACACTATAATAACTGTGCCTAGTTTACTTTCCTGGGCAAAGCCATCTGACAATTCTGCAGCCTTGGAATTATTTTACTTACGGACTCCACCAAAAACTGGGTAGACCCCGAAGAGTGACGCTAGGGCAAAAGCCCTGTGTGTATTGCACACCTGCTGCACACCTGCATTCCCATCTACAAGCCTTCATGCATCTTCTCATACACCTGTACATCCCGACCTCTATTTCACAACTCCTCACAGTATCTGGTCAGTCCAGAGCAAATCCTAAAGTTCTCAAAGCCCTTAAATCTAAATATAATTTAGTTTAGTTTTTAGAGACCGACATATGATGATAACGTTTTTTAAAAAAAGAGGCTGTGTGTCGGAGGTAGAGGTAGGGAGATGGAACTGTTTTATAAAACCGGCTAGTAAAGGTAAATATGGAGGTTTGGTGTATTTTATCAAGCCTAAGATAGCACCAATTTTTAGCCTATTTTCTTATTTCATTATTATTATGAAAGAAAAAAAATGTCGGCTAAAACATCAAACATGATCATAGATTCTAGTTGTATCTTAATTTCAGAAATACTAAAATGTAAAATAACACGTGTCAGAATCAATCAAGTATGTATTTCTCTAGCGTTTCTAAGAAAGCAAGTTGCTTATGAAAATTACTTTCTCATTATAATCAGCGTGTAGGTGCTTAGCTTCATGCAGTAGATGTATATTTTAAAATGTGAATCTAAATTCAGAATAGTCTTTTTATCTTATAATTTTGAACTATAGCAACAGTGATTCTGCTGATCTATTCATTTTCATTGTTCCGTTTCGTATTACATTTCCATTAGTTTGCTTTTTACCCCATTTGTGAAGCTTGTCTCTCAAATACTGAGTAATCTCTAAGTAAATCTATCTCTAAATAACAATTTATGTATTTATGTAGGGGTCATCTATTATTTCAAAGCTGAATCTTAGCTTAATAAGTTAAGGTAATTCTGAGTAGGTCAATGATCGTGTCAGAATTTTATGTTTAGATTGGCTCATATTAAAATGCTTGAAGATCATTATCCTTTGAGGTTTTTGTGGATGCAAGACCAGTCAAGGTAGTTTTGAAAATAAATAATACTAAGAACAGGCACTATTAACATTTATCTATGAGCATGCAAAAATGGTTCAATCCTAACAGATCAAAAGAGAAAAACATTATCATCTCATAGATCCTGAAACGTGACTGACAATTTTGCACCTATTTCTGATGTTTAAAATCAATTAGAAAAGAGGATCAGGGGGATTCTTGATGTTATTACAAACATCTCAAACTAAAAGTTAGCTGATGATGAAAAAGTTTTCTTAAAGTCAGGAAAGATGCCCACTGTATCCACATTGTTTAACATTGTTCTGAAGGTGCTAGCTAATGTGATGAGAATGAAATATAAAAGAAATACAAAAGAAAAAGTGAAAGGTTATAGGCAAAAATCAAACCAATCAATCCATAAAAATGAATAAATAATAATCACTAGCTGTCCGCCTTTCAAACAATCATTAGAAAACATGAATGAAAGATTCGACTCATGGTTTTCACTATTTTAGGAGATTTTTGGAGACATAGTACCTCATTCCCAGTGAGTAACACTAATAGTGAGAAATTCAGTATCTGGCAAGTAAAAAAAAAAAGAAATATTTGTGGGCAGGCAAGAATAATCCACGACTCTTAATAAAGGCAAGTAGTCTTTTTTTTTTTTTTTTTGGCCAAGGCCAAGTTTGAACCCACCACCTCCGGTATATGGGGCCAGTGCCCTACTCCTTTGAGCCACAGGCACCGCTCAACAAGTAGTCTTAATACTAATAGATTTTTATAACTCACAGGATGAGTAGGACTTTATTTCATTAACGTCACATTTGCTTTCATTGTGTTATTGAACCCTAGCCTTTTTGCCTGGGTAATACCATACACAAGTCATTCTTTTTTAAGAATAAGGGGCTGTCAAATTATACCAGTGTGTACTTGGCGGTGAAAGATGCCATTTCTTCCCCTTAGACAAGCCCTTAGGAAGGAGACGAGCTTAGGCATACCTTATCCTTAGAATCTACCGCGCCCCCTCAGTGTTCACACTGTGCTAGGCTGTTTGCCATATCTTCTCCTACACCCAAGGATTTATGCTTCTCTTACCCTAGTCAAAGAAGGATTTGCTAAATGTGTTAGGTTACCCTTTGATGAGGATGATTGGTTAACGTGACATTCTACACATCTTGCCAAAATAATCAGGTTTCTCATTTCTCTTGCCGGTGCTGAAAATAGGATAGATGCGTTAGGCGTTCGTAAGTAGGTCTGTATCTTCGTTTTAGTTCTAATATAGATATTGAGTGAACCCATACAGCAAAATTACATGTGTGGTTGCAATCATTATTGAGAGATCAACCCATCCAGTGGTAACAGACACCAGACATAAGCACAATATCACATTATGTGTGTGCAAAAAGTGGTGTTTACCCAGCCCATCTTTGGTCAGACATGTAATGCTGTTTTTTTTCCCCTTTTTTGTTTGTGGCTGAGTTTGCTTGGCTTTTTTTTTTTCCTTCCTCCTTTAGCACAGAACTCTGAAAGCCTCTCAGTGATCCAACTTTACCAACCACAATTTATAAAGTCTATCATAACAGTCTGTAACAATAAAGAAAACACTAGTACAAATATGGTGTCTGATTTATAAAGCGATTCTTGTTTCCAGTTTTGGCAGCCTCCCTGGCTTCTGCCAGCCAGGAGGGTATGGAGGGAGTAGGGAACAGCTCAGGCGCTAATGAGAACCACCCCACGTGGCAGGGGGCACACTTAGCCCTCAGCCCTCCCCTCCAGTCTCAGTGGAAAGCCATTTGTTTATGCATTACCTATAGGTTCTGGTGACTCAAGCGGTAACTCCATTTGACTTTGCAGTGACAGTTTCTTGATTTCTTATTATATACCTGTTTGTGAAAAACTCCCGAAACTTACTTGCAAAGGTATGTGAAAGAGTGAGGTGTAGGAGAGAAATCAATATACAAATGACACAATTCATTTTGTTTTCCAACATGGGCTATTCACTGCTTTCAAAATGATCCCCCTAGGATGTGGGAAGGAAGCCTGGGGACTTACCTGTGTATTTATTTTTTCATATTAGCTTTTAGAAGCTATATTTTAGTAATATTTAATATTTTGCAATACACATAACATATGGAAGTGATTTTATTCAAATAAATAAATATGTACTTTTGAGAGCATTAAATTTTTTTCCCTAATAGAGACGCACAGTCAGAAATGTTTGCAGTCATGGAATGAAGCTGCAGACTCCATCAGGACAAGGATGATAGCCATTTTGCACACGTGTGAGTGTGCCACATCTAGTTTTGTCCCAGAGATTGATGAATAAAAGAACAAGTGCATGATTGGTGACATTGAACTCTGTCAACTAATATTTTGGAATAAAAATGGGACATTAACCAACTCATAAAGCCCTTGAGAATCTTATGATGAACCTGGCTGTCATTGATCTGATGTCTTACCAGTGCTACAATTGATAACATGAATATTATAACCTGAAGCAATAACGCTTCAATACATTAATAATAATAATACAAATTAATTTTTGTTAGATGTTGTCTCCAGCTAAACTTCCCCCTTCAGTCACATTTTCTTAGGTATCTTTGCCTTCTCATAGCCTGGTAATGATCCAGAGGCTGGCTTATCATGTGAACTAAAAAACATTATTCTAGCTTTTTATACAAGTTCAATTTTATAACACTCTCCAATTTCAGCACGGAATACGAAAAGCCAGTGATGATACTGTAATGGCTACCAGTAAGTTATCTTGTTGACATATCCTTGACAAGCCAGCTCCTTGCGTGTAAACCTCTGAGCCTCTAAGACTCACTGGAAAATGGTGAGGAAAGCAGAGAGCTGTAATTATTAAACCATTTGCTCTTACCTAAAATTCTCTTTTTATTCTTTGAGAATCAGTAGATATTGGGCTTCATCTCCTTCAGAATTCATTATGTAGATCACACGATGTCTTTGGATATTGAGGACAGTGTACCCAAAGATTTGCAGTGCTTTGATCTGCTGTTGGTGTTGTCTGAACTGGGTAACAAAGACACTCATAAATGCATTGAATTAATTAAGAAAGGTTTTTCTCTTACCCATAATAATCCACAGGTGAGCTGCCCAGGGCTAGTGGGGATGGTGCTCTATCTTCAATGTATGCATTTCATCTCTGTGTCCAAGTTGGCTTCACTGTTATTGTCATTTCTAGATAGGGGAGAGTAAAGGAAAAGGCAGGGCCATACCTGGGAGTTGAGATAAAACTTCATACTCTTCCCCTAGTTAGGTAGGAAAGTGGGCTCTCTATATGAGCAAGAGTTAACTCTGAGAATATGCAAGCCTATAAAACCTCTCAATAGGCAAGATTGTATTTTCTAAAGATCAAAATACTTTAAGATTGTTTAGATTGCCAGAGAGAGAGATTTAAAAGCTTTAAATCATTCATCTTTTTGAGGAAGTTTTAAAGGTCTGTTTAGACGTGCACGTCTGGGATCCTTGAATGAACCTTGTCATTTGCAGTTTTTGCTAGATTTTGTAGATGCAAGACCTTAATTAAAAATCAGAAACTTAATCAATTAAGTGATTGTGTTTTCTACATATGTAAAGCTGATCCCTTAAGAATTCTAATCTTCTTTATTATAAAAAAGCCTCTTCCCATTTTTAAACAAAACTACATAAGAAATCAATTAAAATTTAAGTAGTCTGTAACTGCTTGTGAAATTGTAATCATTGAAGTTGTTATATTGCCATTATTTCTTATTTGCTTTTTAGTTTTAAAAAAGGGAGGAGATAATTAAACCCCATTCAATGTCTTTGTATGTGAGAGTATATGTCCCAGGAAAATTTTTCATAAACCCACAAGGAGTCTTGGGTTTTGGGGCCCTGAGTTCCCAAGTCAAGATGTTAGTCATGTAGTGGTTTTCCAATAGGATTTCATCTCTGTTTGCCCTAACAGTTTTGGAAACTGCAATTCAACCCCAATCATATTTAGCATTTATAAAAACTGTCTTTATGGGAAAGCTGAAGTAAGACCCACAGAGTTTTCCTACAAAACCAAGGCCATCTACTGTCCTTTGCCCAACAATAAGCTTTTGGTTGTGTACTCAGCTTCAGGGGAGACTCAGGGAAGAAGGTAGGAGGAGGGAGGATTTGCAAGAGAGAAATTACCAGTGAGTGAAGATGTCTTGGGTAGGCTTATCTTTGTGCTACGAGTACCCCAGGATAGAAGGAAGGATATTCTGGGTTGGCAAATTTAAAGAAACAGAGAGCTAGAACTATGTGTCTGAAAAAAGAGTGTTAATTATGTGGCCTGAGATCTTGGACTAAGATTCCAGAAGTAGATGAAACTGAGGGCCCTTGGTTGGAGAGCACAATGAGAGGGGACAGACCTGGTTGTTCTACTGGGAGTGGGTGTCCCAGTAGAGGCACAGCCTGTGACGTTGGAAAGGAGAATGTGCCCCAGAGCTGTGGTCCCAAATCTGCTGGTTCTTAAGACAAACTTGGGACCCTTATATAAAAGAAAAGGAGAAAAAGAATAAAGGGCTCTTAGATGCTTCCCTGGAGTTTCTGATTTGTAATTCAGGAGTGGATCCTCTGCTTGCCCAAAAGCGTCCTAGGAAGAGCGGAGATCCACTAATGGACAGGAAGCCATTTGTGAATGAAATGATTGTATTTGAGAAGCAGGATCTTGGAAAAGGTGGGTCTTGGAAATTGTAAAGGCTGAGTGTGTATCTGAAGTGTTTACTTGAACTTTTGGACATTCAGAGTCTGGAAGAGTCCCATTCTCAGTGTGCTCATTGCTGGGGTCCTCAGCCTTTCAAGAACACTGGGTAATGGTGGTGGTGATGGTGGTGATAGTGGCAGTAAAACCAATAATTATACCTGAAGGCTCGTATTCAGAGGCAAGTTTGAGTGAACTGGGAACTCAGTGCCCACAGCTACTTCTCATTTGATCTGCTCTTTCACCATGAATGACAATGTTGTCGTGTCTACCGCCCCAAACCAGAAGCCAGAGGTGGTCTTGTACCTCTACTTAATAACTTCACCTTACCCATCCTATGAATTCTGCCTCCGTATAAAACCTTCAAATATTCCTCCTACTCTCCTCAGCATGGTGGTCATATTTAGGCCACCATCATTGCTTGCTTGGATCACTGCAACTGGCCCCCCTGTCTATAGTCTCGCTGCCTCTGGTTCTTCCTCTCCAAAGCTGAGTGACTTCAAAAGTCCATATATCTGAACATGTCGCTTACTTTCCCATTTAAAATATCCGTTACTGGATCCCTGCAGTCTTCAGGATAAAGTCTGGGCTGCTGAATATGCCTCTCAAAGTCCTCTGTGTCTTCTAGAAAGCCTTCTCTTAACCCCTGCTTTGCAGAGCCATTACCTGAAGGCTCCATGTCCTCAGCCCCACGTTGACCTGTGCTCACTGGCACTGCAGTGCATGAATATTTCCAACCCTTTTGTACCCTTTCTCTTCTCTGCCTCACTGCTATGGTCAATAGCAAGGGCCAAGAGGATATCTGTCTTGTGAACACAGAGTCCTTAGCAACCACAGGGGGCCTGACCCCAGCAGCTGGCAATAGACTTGATGAGTGGATGGATGAATGGATTATGAGCCTTTGTGTCTAGCCCTTAGGATGTCAATCCCAGCCCTTCTTTGTGTAGTCAGTTTTTTAATTGTCTTTGAACATCCAACTCTGGCCTTACTTCCTGAAGGAGGCCCCACTGAGGCCTGCCCACCTGTGTGGTTGGAATCCCTCCTGGGCATACCCAGGGCGTCTGGTAACGGCACTGAGCTCATGGGCCTGGGGTTGGACTCACTTCAATACAAGCTCTCCAGGGGCAGTGGCGACTGTGTGGTATTCCATTTCCAGCCCCATGGCCAGCAAATAGTTGGTGCTCAACAAACGTATAAAGAACAAGTTTGAGAAATAAGCGAGTAATCTGTGCCTATCCCTGTCTGTGGTGTCCTCTGGTGGCTAGTTGTTTAATATTGCCAGCAGCCAGCCCCAGTGTGATGTCAGAAATTCATAAGTGCTTGGAGGTCACTGCAAACGGGGTGCTGTCCTGATTCTTCAGGAGAGGGGCTTCCTCTCTCTTTGGAGCATGAAGACATTAGGGACCTTGGGGTTGGGAGTCCTTCTTCACTGGCAGCCTGCCCTTCCCCTCCTGGCCTCATGTGTCTACAGCCTCTGTTCCCGTTGGGGTCTCCTCCTTAGCAGAGGAGATGAGGCTTTGTAAATGTAGAAAGCACAGCCAGTGTAAGGTGGTGTCATTCAAGTTGCGGAGCAAAGCAGAGGTACGATAAAGAGCACAGTCAGCCCACAATGCCTTGCTGCCGTTATTCTGCCAAACTCTGAGATTAAACTTTTCTAATGAGGAGCGTAGTGTTAGACATTTTCAAATTGGGCTCTTTATGAAGACTAATATTGCTGTCATAAGGCTACTTTGTGAAAACCCAAGAGGACCTTTAACTATAGCAGAAGCTCCCTCATTTAAACCATGAAGGTTAAACAATAAAAACTAATTTTCTATTCCCTGTGTCCCCATCACGCTACCAGGAAAAGCATTACTTTGCTTTATGAAAACAAGGGCGGACTATTCTTTAGCCCTTTGGCGGGTAGAGTCCATTAGCTCTGTGCAAAGCGATGTCTTTTCCAAACAGCAGAGTTCTTTTGGAAGAAATGGTCTACCCGTGATTGTGTTTGGGGCGGGGTGGTGGGGGAGGCAACCTACATCTTGGCAAAGTTGTTCGCTGAGAATTTTCATATGTGGGATGGGACGGTGGCGGCTGACTCAGGAGGTGAGGAGTGGGCTGGTGCTGTACCGTCCGTGTGCAGAAGACTTTGGGAGAACTTTTTTAGTTATTAGTTTCATACAAAAAACCCAAAGAATTAGGGGTCATAATGTAAAATTACAAATTCAAGTCAGAGATGGCTTTTACCTTCAAGATTAGTGGGGTCTCTATACCCTATCTACCTTCTCTCCTGGACCCCTCACCCACCCACCCCCACCTGCACCTTGGGAACGGTGACGAGCTGCCTTCTCCCCTTCTCCAGGGCGGCTGTCCGCCTGTCCTTTCCTGGTACCTTGCAGGGCTCTCCTTTAAGGAACCTGGGCTGAGAAGGACAGGTCCCTCTGTGATCTTATATAACATGCATTTAGGCAACGGATCACTCAGTGGATCCCACTCTTAAAGCTCTTTGCTTTGGGGTGTTTTTAAGTTGTCACCACTGACTCTTAATAAGGAACTCTGGGGACCATCTGCTCCATCAGTGTGCATATAAAGCGTTCCCCTTGGGACTTGGAGTTAGTGTGAGCTTTGGGAGATGGAGAACAATGAGAGACTGCAATTCTGTATCCTGTCTCTTTAGCTACTGCACAACCACAACTCATGGCTACTCTTTCTGTGCCTTGTAAACCAAAAATGCCATGGAAATCAAAGCTTTGCAATTAAAGATGAGATATGAATCAAACACTAAGGCATCTTTCTGATGGAGCTGCATGTGCAGAAGTCAGCATGGATGGGAGGGCTGGGTTCTGGCGGGTAGAATTCCGTGGCGTAATTTCATGTGGCTGGAACCTATGATGATGGGATTTGAGGGTACAGGGGAGGGATAGCAGGAGAGCCTGGAGGGGGAACCCGGCTATGTGAGAAGCGACTGACACTAAGTGTGTGGGGTTTTCCTCACATTAAGCAGGACTCTTTGGATGCCAACTGGGTGTTCCACAATTCAATTATGCCAGTAGCGACTGGGCATTGGCACACACCTCACTCACCGGTTAAGGGCTCAGTCTTACAACACTGTCCCGCTTCAGATGCTTAGTCCCAAGTCCCAGGTTGTTACCTGTGCTTCTGACAAACCTGCTACAAATTTGGGGTTCCCACCACCCCCGTCCTCTGGTTCAATAATATCACAGAGCACTTTCCCTACTATCCTGAGATGTACAGGGCAAGGTGTGGGCTCAGGAGGTCCGTGGACCAGCACCTCTCAGGGCTTTCTGCCGCCCAGAGCCCTGAGTTGTTCACCAGCCTCAAAGCTCCCCAATCCTGTTGTTTGGGGTTTTAGTAGAGGCTTTGTTCCATAGCCTGGAGGCTTCGTTACACAGACGTGCTGATTAAATCACTGGTCCTTGGTGATCAGAGTCATCCGCAGCCCTCCCCTCCTGTGGGATGTCGGGGTGCAGGGTGGGCTGGGCACTGGGAGTTCCAATCCTCTAATCACATGAGTATTTCCTCAGCAGCCGGCTCCTGGTTTCCAGTCACCTCATTAGCATAAACTTGGAAGGGGCTTACTGTAAATGGCAAAGGATGCTTCTATCATACATATAAGGAAATTCCAAGGGTTTTAGAAGTTCTGTGCCAGAAACCTGGGCTGAAGACCAATTTGATACTTTTTGTTGCCTCTTGAGGTCATAGTGGCCCAGTCACGCCCATCCTCCGCCCACCCTCCGTAAGGCACAGGGACTTGTTTCTGGAGTCTGCAGTTTGCTCCTGGAAGAGTTTTAAAAAAAAGGGGCTCTGCATGTTGGATGTTACTGACTCTAGCCAGAGACTAAGAGAGGAGGGAGGAAGCTATTATTATGATGCCAAAGAGAAATGCTGAGAACTTGAGGGAAGGCAGTGGTACCTAGGCTGGAGTGGGGAGGGGGTGACGGATCTCAGCTATTTACAAGGTGGAAGTCTGCAGGACTGCTCTGCAGGAACTGGAAACTGGCTATTCATCTTCAGAAATAACCCATGTGTGGCATTCATGTGCTAACTGGGCTGATGAATGCACTATTCTTGTAACTAGGTTGGAGAAGAATTACATGAAGGGTATCATTAAGATGTTAAAATGAATGCATTACATATGTTAACAAGTGTATGAACCCTGTATTATATCTGGCAAACGGGGTGTTAAATCCTTGTTCAACCAGCCAGATGTCTTTGCAGCTGCTTGCTGGTGTAGCAGAGGGAGGCAGCCACCTGAGACCCCAGCCATGAGCTGGTGCCAGCGATTTCCAAAGCATCTGGCTGTGCAAATTCCTTCTTCCATGCTCTGATTGACAGATACTACATGGATCATACGATTCACAGCACAACGCGCAGGTGGGATTTTTCATAAACCCAGATTTCCAGCAACTTGACCTTTTCAGGGAATCTTGTTAGCTGGGAATGTCCTCCGTTGAAGATCTATTTCTATTATTTTGTAAGATGAAAAAAACACTGCGATCAAACAAACTGGAGACCAATTAATAACATTCATTCCTGGATAGGCATGTTGTCAAAGTCTTGTTATTCAAGGGTAGTTATTCAGCTGAGTTTGCAAATCTGCTGTAAATGTTTAAATTACCTTGAGTAAAATTCCCATAACTTTTCAAAGGAGCTGAAAGTATTCATACATGTTTGTGTTTATTCTTCTACAGTACACAGTCTCTCCTTAGTGGCCCCAATTTGTCAAGGTTGAGGCCAATCTGGGATGTCTCCTCCCTCCCTATTTGGCAAAGATCCTAAAAATGTTTGCGAAGATGTTCAGTGTCTGAGGAAGCTCTGTTCCAACCGACTGGAGACAAGAACTCCACTCTCTAAGTTTTCCCTCTGTGCTCCCGGGAATTGCATTTCTTGGATGTTGAGTTCAGGAGAAGTTGAAGAGACACAATACGAGAGGCCACAGTTACACAATCACATTGATCTTTTGTATGCTTTGTTTCCTGGGGGAGAAATTGTGTAATCCCAACATTTTTCTATGAGTTAAATAAAAGTTGAGATGAAAACAAATCGTATCAGTTGTTTTCCTGTCTGTTCAAATGGATTCTGACAGGAAAGATGAACAGTAAATGCAGTGTAAATAGGAAAAATCCACAATGAGAAGATAAAAACACATTGTGTAATTTTCTCGTCTTTATTGTTTTTACGTTGAGGTTTCGGATCTACAAAGGCTGGCTGCGGCAGTGTCCCAGGCTGGTCAATGCCAGACAATTTCCACTAGGTGGCAGTATGTCAGAGGGTTTATTTTATCCTTCAGTTGGCTGCGATTTCTTTGGTTGCCTACCAGTAGTAGTAAGGTTTTCCTTTTTTGTCTTGTTTTGAAGGGTTAAATGAAGCTATCATAATCTAGACTCCAATTATACTTATCTAAAAATTCATAAATTCTCTGAAAGGCCTTCTTGTTACCGTGCAACCATAAATAAGTTACCCAGTTTATTCATTCATGTGATTTTTCCCTTACGTATAGCAGGTAATGATCCTAGTTGTCATGAGTAGTTTATGGAAACCAAAGGGCAATCCCTTTGGCCCTTGGTGTGTTACAGATGATGAATATGCTGTATTCTGAGAAGGCAGATCACAGATCTTGGGGAGCAGGCTACTGGGATCTCTTTAGGATAGGGCTGGTGGTTCTCACTAAGGGAAGAGCTCAGGGCACACCCTTTGGACACTTTCCTCCATGGAAACTTTCTGGCTTCTGCTCCAGTAGTTTGCTGAAGGTGTGTCAAGCTACCTGCACATCTTTATGCAAATCTGTGGGCCTCCTGGGAGTGCAGGAGGCATACGATTGCACTGGATGTCGATTCAGACATTTCACAAACTGATTTTTATTAATTTACGGTTGGCTTAAAGTAAGACAAAACACATCTTTTTTTTTTTTTTTAAAGATCTCTTTCATCTGAATAATTTGTTCAGAAGAAAGGAGTTAGGATGTTCTTTTGTAGTGGTTTTCTCAAAATTAGATTATTAGAACTTTCTGAATTCAAAGAAACCAGAAGCAATGTCTACACGATAAGATTTAGGAATAAAGAACTCTAGAAATCTCAAAGCACTCTAATAAATCTGGCAGATGTAGAGGACTAATGTGGGTGAAAATAAGTGTAAATGCAAAGCTTAGAAAATAAATGAGATCGTCAGTTGGGGGTGAAGCTTGGCTGCCTCTTCAGAAGGGTTCCTGTAATTCTAAAGCACAAAAATATTAGAGGATGTTCAAGAAAAATATCCATGCTTGGCATGTAGATAGGAAAGTTTCTGATCTCTGAGAAAATAAACAGAGTGGCTCATGGCTGGGAGATACCCTAAAAGTGTAGTCTTAGAAGAATGTGGTATTTATGATCAGTATCTACACACATGAATAACAATGATCTTAGTGCTCAGAAATCTGGGCTGGGTTGTGTATGGTAGCTCAGGCTATAATCCCAGCATTTTGGGAGGTTGAGGCAGGGGGATCACTTGAGGCCTTGAGTTTGAGACCAGCCTGGGCAACATAGAGAGACCCATCTCTACAAAAAGTAAAATATTAGTCAGGGATGGTGGCACAAGCATGTATTCCCAGCTGCTCAGAAGGCTGAGGCAGGAAGATCACTTGAGCCTGGAAGTTGGAGGTTGCAGTGAGCTGTGATTGCGCCACCGTACTCTAGTCTGGGTGATGATGAAAAAAAAAAAAAGTGGACAGATACAGATATTAGGAATCCTTTTTTTTGTAACCAGAGGAGGTTGTAGACACATGATATGTGCCCCTTTCCCACTAAAACTTCCCTTCAGGCTTCCTGAGGGGAACTGCGATTCTTGGATACCTAGCAGGTACAACATGACAGCAATGTCACCCCCTGGTTGTCTGTGTAGAGTTTTAATTCATTCCGGGTCACGAAGCCTTTTGTTTTGGTTTGGTGTAAGCAGACTTTGAAAGTGCTTCTGAGAGGCGCTAGTAATTGAATTTGCTTTGACACACTGGGTCTGTGGCAGTGCTGACCTGGAAGCTACTGATTAAATGGGCAACAGAAAGTCATTCCCAGGTGGGAAGAGAACACGTGTTTCCTGCCCATTTAATTGGTGGCTTGAGTCAGCTGTTTCTTTGGCCTGGGTCTGAGGCTTCAAGAAAACCTTCTGTTTGCAATCTGTGAAACTTTCATTCTCAGGTGAGGCCCCAGCCCAGCAGCGCCAGCTCACTTGTTAGCATTGCAGATTCTCAGGCCCTACTCCAAAAGTATTGGATTAGAAATAGGGTCCCAGTAATCTGTAAGTTAACTTTAACATGCCCCCCAGGAGGTGGTGATGCATGCATGCTCAAGGCTGAGAACTAATGAATGAGGACAAAGGCATTTTTTCTTGATAATAAGTATGCTTGTATAAAAACTTATGAAACAGACATTTTTAGGTATATGCCAACTTAGCTCCGCTTCCTTCTTCCTTCCTTCCTCTCCTCCGATGGTGAGGCTGAACAAAGCAAGAGGGAAAATGAAAGGGGGCTTTAAATCTTTGAATTGCTCTATCACTAAGATTCTTTAAAATTATTTTTGGACGACAATAATTTTATGGCTGGGGGTCACCATAACATGAGGAACTGTATTAAAGGGTCGCGGCATTAGGAAGGTTGAGAACCACTATTCCTTGAGAGCCAGTTAAGCGGTAAATATACACTGTTTTGTTTAAGTATATAAAGATATACACAATGTTTAAAGATACATGGTTTATGTGTGTGCGTATAACTGCATATATATTATATATACTCACATACATAAAGATATCTGCAATGTATAAAGATAGATTACATTGTATATGTAAATCTTTTGTGAATGCAGGAAATTCCAAAAGGGGAACACCATTGAGAATCTGAAGGTGTTGGAAAAAACTTGAAAGACCAGAGGTCAGCAGGAGTAGGGAAGAGAACCCAGATTAGTATTGGCCACTTAACTCAAAAGGGGCTGCCATTTGCCTAGAATACCCTCCCTGCAAATGGTTCCCGGAGACCTGCGCCTTGCAGTATCCTGGGTCAAGGAAAGAGCAGAAGGTGGCCTTGGATGGGCCCCTAAGGTTTTTTTCCTAAGACTGAGTCAAACGGGGTGCTTCAGGATTTTAGAATTGGTAACTAAAGATAGCTGTGCTGTCTCCTCCAAGAGTCCATAAAGATAGAACAGATTCTCATCTCTCTTGGAGGTCCTCAGTGAGAAGAATCAATGTTATCTTATTTCTAGAACCCTTCCAGCTGATAGCAACAAGTTGATGTTATTGTTGCCTGTATTTATCTATTATTTATCTGTCTATCTATCTTGAAGACCTCTTCTCGAAATACTCAAAGAACTTAAGCTATTTAGCTTATCTTTTAAAGATCATGGGGCGGGAATGGTTACCATGAATGGTTGTCCCAGTAACAGAGAAATAAGGAATCTCTTCAGAGTGTTTCTGGTGTCTAAATATTGGAATGTACCCAGCCCCCTGCAGAGTGCTTACAAGCTCTGTATCCTTTCATTGTTATTCTAGGGTAGAGGTATTGGTAATAGCCTCACCTTGAATCAAGATGAAAGCCTAAGCTTTCATTCATTCCACCTTATCATGTCGTAAGCTGTGACATTTAACATTGGCTAATGTCTAGATTCATTCAGGAATGTGGTTACCTGTTTGATCCTTTCTTCTTTTTTTTTTCTTTATAAAAAATTGTATTATTACACTGAGAGATCACAAGTGTGAAATTGATCTGAATTTTTTTATTAAATCATAAACATGGCTCGGCACCTGTGGCTCAATCGGCTAAGGCGCCAGCCATGTACACCTAAGGTGGCGGGTTCGAATCCCCAGCCCGGGCCCGCCAAACAACAATGATGGCTGCAACCAAAAAAATGGCCGGGCGTTGTGGCAGGTGCCTGTGGTCCCAGCTACTTGGGAGGCGGAGGAAGGAGACTCGCTTGAGCCTAGGAGTTGGAGGTTGCTATGAGCTGTGATGCCATGGCACTCTACCCAGGGGGATAACTTGAGGCTCCGTCTCAAAAAAAAAAAAAAAAAAAAAGAACCTTGGCTTCAAGTCCAAAAAGCCAAGAAGGGTATACACACACACACACATATATATTTTAAGACAGTGCCTTACTCTGTTGACAGGGCTATAGCGCAGTGCAGGAGCCTCCAACTCCTGGGCTCAAGCAATCTTCCTGCCTCAACCTCCCAAAAAGGTAGGAGTACAGGTGTGAACCACTGTGCCCAGCCCCCGCTACAATTTTGGCTAAAATTAACTATTCTCTTAATCATTCAGAGACTTGTTTTTCTCATCTATGAAATGGAGACAGTAATACCTGCTTTGTATTTCTCAAGATTGTTTTGGGACTCAAGGAAGTATTGGCTTTAAAGCATTGTACAGTGACAAAGGAATGAATATTTATAACTCTCAACCTCCACCTCCTTCTAGTTGGGGCCTAAGACCCTTTCTTCTGCCCTTTCTCTCAGCCATAGTACAACATTCCAAGGCATCTAGATTCCTAGGCCTTAGGGTAGAGCAGTGGTTCTCAACCTTCCTAATGCCATGGCCCTTGATTATGGTTCCTGTGGCTTGCCACCCACATGTTGAGAAGCGCTGGGGTAAAGCAATAGGGTAGGAAAGAATCATTGTTTTCTCTTTCTCAGAGCCCTGTTTCTCCCAGGTTCCTCCTAGATGAAGTGAGCTGCTCAATTTAAACAGTCAGGAATCCACAAATACTCTAGGAATTCCAGCTTAGTGGGCCTGTTCAGTAATGCTTCCTGCTAAACCAACAAAGGGTGATAGGAGATGAGTGTCAGGAGACTTTCCATTCCCTTGCCTCTGGGGAATGCTGGCTGCTCAATTTTCTAGTGTGTTAGAGGGGGAAGAAACTTTCGATTGGTGCTTCTCAATTCTGGCTGAACATCAGAATCGCCAGGGGAACTTTTAAAGAATACCCATGCCCAGGTTATACCTCACACCAATTAAATCAAAATCTTTGTGGGGAGAGACCAAGACTTTCTTGTTTTGTTTTAAGACAAGGTCTCCCTCCATTGTAGGAGATAGAGTGCAGAAGCATCATAGCTCACTGAAACCTCAAACTCCTGGCTCAAGTGATCCTCCCACCTCACCCTCCTAAGTAGTGAGTGAGGACTACAGGCACATACCACCATGTCCAGGTAATTTTTCTTTCTTTCTTTTTTTTTTTTTTGCAGAGTTGTGGGTAGAGTAGGGGGTTGGTTGTCTTGCTATGTTGCTCAGGCTGATCTTGAACTCCTGACCTCCAGCAATTTTCCCACCTTGACCTCCCAAAGTCCTAGGATTATAGGCATAAGCCATCTCACTTAGCTCAGACTGCTATAGATGATCCAGGCAAAATAACTTCATTTCACAACAGGAAAAACTGAGGCCTTGAAAATTTAAGAATTTCATCTAAAGTCATACAGCAGATTAAAGTTTGAGATCTCAATTCAACAAGCTAATGATAAAAATAGCTAATGGGGGTGGGGGCATTTACTCTGACCCAGCATAAGCACTAAACACTTTACAAACATAATCTCAATCTTCACAATAACCCTATAAGAAAACTTAGGCACAGGAAATTTGATTAATTTGCTCAAAGCCAAAGCAACTAAATAGTGGTGGAGTTCAATTGCTCTACCAAGTTCAAGCAGCAGAGTACAGATGGTGAGATAGGAATAGGGCCCCTGCCCTTAAGGAATTTAGAATCCAAAAGTGAAAGGGGCAGGAAGCAAATGACCAACAATTAAAATAATGTCTGATAAAGGTTAGAGCGACTTGTTTTTTTCCTTTTCCTTTCTTTTTTTTTTTCTTTGAGACAAAGTCTTAAGCTGTCACCCTGGGTAGAGTGCTATGATGTGACAGCTCACAGCACCTCCAACTCTTGGGCTTAAGCAATTCTCTTGACTTAGGCCTCCCAAGTTGCTGGTACTAAAGGCGCCCACCACAATGCCCGACTATTTGTTGTTGTTGTTGTAGTTGTCATTGTTGTTTTAGCTGGCCTGGGCTGGGTTCAAACCCTCCAGCCTGGGTGTGTGTGGCCAGTGCCCTGCCAACTGAGCTACAGGCACCACCTAAAGCAGACTTTTTTAAAAGGTTGCCTTCTGGCTCAGCACTATAGCACAGTGGTTACAGTGCCAGCCACCAAGGGTAGTGGGTTCGAATCTGACCCAGGCCTGCTAAACAACAATGACAGCTGCAACAAAAATTAGCCAGGCATTGTGGTGGGTGCCTGTAGTCCTAGCTACTTGGGAGGCTGAGGCAAGAGAATCGCTTGAGCCCAGGAGTTTGAGGTTTCTATGAGCTATGATGCCACAACACTCTACCGAGGGTGACAAAGTGAGACTCTATCTCAAAAAATAAAATAAAATAAAAGGTTGTCTTGGAAAGTTAAGGAGGGCACTTAACTCTTGGCAAAGTCAAAGAACCCTTAAGGCTTCCTTCTTAAAGGATGAGTGAAAGTTCAGTGAAAAGCAAGGGGAGGGGCTCAGCGCCTGTGGCTCAAGTGGCTAAGGCACCAGCCACATACACCTAAGGTGGAGGGTTCGAATCCAGCCCGGCCCACCAAACAACAATGATGGCTGCAACCAAAAAAAAAAAAAAAAAAAAAACCAGGCAGGCATTGTGGCGGGTGCCTGTGTTCCCAGCTACTTGGGAGGCAGAGGTAGGAGACTCACTTGAGCCCAGGAGTTGGAGGTTGCTGTGAGCTGTGATGCCACAGCACCCTACCCAGGGCAACAGCTTGAGGCTCTGTCTCAAAAAAAAAAAAAAGAAAAGAAAAGAAAAGCAAGGGGCGGAAGCAGGTCCAGTAAGAAGAAAGGGCATCAGAGAGTAAGGTGAATGTTTAGAGCTATGCAGAAAGTCAGGGTGATTTAACAGGTACATTTAGGTGTCGCTGTTATCAAGGAGTAAAACTGAGGAAGTACAGAAACCAGGTCATTAAGGTTAAAGAGTTTGAGAGTGGAAACCATTGAAGGATTGTAACTGGACAGTGAAAAGATCAACTGTGTATACATGTGTGTATTTATGTTATTTTATTTTCTGAGACAGAGTCTCACATTGTTGCCCTCAGTAGAGTGCTGTGGAGTCATAGCTCACAGAAACCTCAAACTCTTGGGCTCATGTGATTCTCTTGCCTCAGCCTCTTGAGTAGCTGGGACTACAGGTGCCTGCCACAATATCTGGCTATTTTGGCTCTGCGCCTGTGGCTCAAGTGGCTAAGGTGCCAGCCACATACACCTAAAGTGGCGGGTTTGAATCCAGCCCAGGCCCTCCAAACAATGACGGCTGCAACCAAAAAAAAAAAGCCAGGCGTTGTGGTGGGCACCTGTGGTCCCAGCTACTTGGGAGGTGGAGTCAGGAGACTCCCTTGAGTCCAGGAGTTGGAGGTTGCTGTGAGCAGTGATGACACAGCACTCTACTCAGGGGGACAGCTTGAGGCTCTGTCTCAAAAAAAAAAAAAAATCTGGCTATTTTTAGAGATGGGTCTTGCTCTTGCTTAGGCTGGTCTTGAACTCTTGAGCTCAAGCAATCTACCCACCTCAGCCTCCCAGAGTGCTAAGATTATAGGTGTGAGCCACCATGCCTAGCCTACATGTGTGTATTTAAAAGATTATTGGGGCCAGGCAGGGTGGCTCATGCCTATAACCCTAGCATTCTATAAGGCCAAAGCAGGATAATTTGAAGTTAGGATTTCAAGACCAGATTGAGGGGGAATGGTGTGGTGACTTATGCCTGTAATCCTAGCACTCTGGGAGGCCAATGCAGGTGGATTGCTTGAGCTCATGAGTTTGAGACCAGGCTGAGCCAGAGTGAGATGCCATCTGTAAAATTAGCTGGGTGTTGTGATGGACGCCTATAGTCCCAGCTACTTTAGAGGCTGAGGCAAGAGGATCACTTGAGCCCAAGAGTTTGAGGTTATTGTGACCTATGATGCCAAGGCACTCTACCAAGGGCAACAAAGTGAGATTCTGTCTCAAAAAAAAAAAAAATGACCAGACTGAGCAAGTGTGAGAACCATCTCCACTAAAAACAGAAAATTAGCCAGGTCTGGTGGTACACACCTATAGTTCCAGCTACTCAGGAGGCTGAGAATGGAGGATCACTTGATCCTAGGAATTTGAGGTTGCAGTGACCTATGATCACGCCACTGCACACTAGCCAGGGCATTTGAGCAAGACTCAGTCTCAAAAAAAGAAGAAGAAAGAGAAAAGAAGAAGGGGGGGGTGGCACCTGTGGCTTAGTGAGTACAGCGTCAGCCCCATATAATTGAGGGTGGCGGGTTTGAACCTGGCCCTGGCCAAACTGCAACAAAAAAATAGCCAGGCATTGTGGCAGGTGCCTGTAGTCCCAGCTACTCGGGAGGCTGAGGCAAAAGAATCGCCTAAGCCCAAGAGCTGGAGGTTGCTGTGATGCCACGGCACTCTACCGAGGGCACAAAGTGAGACTCTGTCTCTAAAAAAAAAAAAAGAAGAAGGAGGGGAAGGAGGAGCAGAACGGAGTAGTTCATAGTTCCAAACGCAACACAGAGTTTAAGAAAAACAGCAACTGTTTGCTAGATTTTATAATCAGGAAGTTGCTATGGCCTATGGAAGAACAACTGGAATATAAGGGCCAGAAACAGGACTAAGAGTGAGTGGGCAGCACACAGTTAAACTATGCTGTGAAGGGAGCTTGCCACATTGGCTTGTAGCTAGAGAGAGGTACTTTTCTGAGGTGAGAAAAGCTTACCTGTGTTTATGTGTGTTTGGGAAAGAGCCAGAAAGGAAACAATGGAGATGGAGGCAAGTGATGATGACAGAACAGAGTGCTGAAGGACTGAGGACAGAGTCTGCACCTAGCTGGGCGGCTGGCCTCAGAAGGAGGGAGGAGCACCTTCCTGTGGAGGGAAAGAAGAGAGGAAGCTTCTTGAGCTGGGGCTTAGAAAAGAGATCCAGGGGAGCCATGATGGCAGAGAGCAGGGGAGCAAGCTGATGGCAAGGAAGTTCTGGCCAAAGACCAGTACGTTGGCATTTCTGATCTGAAATGGTCATGACAAGGTCCAGGGTGTGCCTGACTGAGGTGGCAGGAACTTCACTAGAGTCAGAAGGTCAAGAATTCTGAAACTTATCATCATCGGGAACAGGCCTGGGTGGAGAAAAGGTCTGTTGAGTCTATCCTTGAAGAGATAAAGAGAAAGCAATTCTTTTACCTCCCACACAAGCACATTTTAGAATAAAAAAAAAATACTTGGGATAGAGAAAAAGAAAAAGAAAAAAATACTTCTTAGTCTTAACTCATAACTAACCTAAATACTTCTTGCCAAATGTAGACCCATATCTTCCTTAAAACCAAGTTATAGGCTCAGCACCTGTGGCTCACGTGGCTAAGGCGGCGGGTTCGAACCAGCCCAGGCCCGCCAAACAACAATGACGGCTGCAACCCAAAAATAGCCAGGCCTTATGGCGGGTGCCTGTGGTCCCAGCTACTTGGGAGGCTAAGGCAGGAGACTCACTTGAGCCCAGGTGTTGGAGGCTGCTATGAGCTGTGATGCCATGGCACTCTACCCAAGGGGATAGCTTGAGGCTGTCTCAAAAAAAAAAAAAAAGACCAAGTTACAGACTGAAGCTGTAAAGCAAAAGCCTGAATAATAAACATGGCTGTGGCTGGACACAGTGGCTCACACCTGTAATCCTAGCACTTTGGGAGACCCAAGTGAGAGGATCAGTTGAAGTCAGGAGCTCAGGACCATTCTGAGCAAGAGTAAGACTTTATTTCTATAAGGAAATAGAAAAGTCAGGCTCAGTGCCTGTAGTTCAAGCAGCTAAGGTGTCAGCCACATACACCAGAGCTGGCAGGTTCGAATCCAACCCGGGCCCGCCAAACAACAACTACTACAACCAAAACATAGCCAGGTATTGTGGCAGGCGCCTATAGTCCCAGCAACTTGGGAGGCTGAGGCAAGAGAATCACTTAAGCCCAGGAGTTGGAGGTTGCTCTACCCAGGGTGACAGTTTGAGGCTCTTGTCTCAAAAAAACAAAACAGGGCGATGCCTGTGGCTCAAAGGAGTAGTGCACCGGCCCCATATACTGGAGGTGGTGGGTTCAAACTCAGCCCCAGCCAAAAAAAAAAAAAAAGTCAGCCAGACAGGGTGGTACCTACCTATAGTCCCAGCTACTGGAGAGACTGAGGCAGGAAGTTGAGATTACTGTGAACATGATGATGCCACTGCACTCGAGCCTGGGCAAGAGAGTGAGATCTTGTCTCAAAAAAATTCCCTAAAAACCAAAAAGAAAACCATGGCTCTATCAACTATAGAATTGGTTTAATCTACTTTTCTAGTCAGACTGAGACCTAGTCTCCATCCCTCCATCCATCCACCCATCTATCCATCCATTCATCAAACATGCATTAAATGTCTCCTCCTTGCCAGGTACTTTGCCAGGCCCTGAGGATTCAAAAATGAAACATTCATGGTTCTTACAGAGTTCACAAACTAGTAAAGGAGCCAAATAATCAACTCGGACAATACGCAAACCCTATAGCAGAGGCAGGTAGAAAGCACAATAAGATTGTGCGAACACAGAGAAAGGAATCTAGATTTTAAGGAAAGCAGAGCAGAGAGCTGACAAATGATAAGGATCTTAAAAGAGGAGCCGAGTGCACCAGGCTGCAAAGTGGAGGAAGGTCCTTCAGGGAAGAACAACATGAGTAAGGAAGTGCACTGAGGTGTGACTGCCCAGATACAGTCAGGAAGTTCAGCAATCTGGTTTGGCAGGGCAGGAGTTCTTATGTCACAGTCTGCACAAAAACCAGCCACAGTGCTATTAACATGCAGATTCTCAGAAATGTGATTCAGGAGGTCTAGAACCCAGAAATCTACGTTTCAAGTTCAGTAGGTCTCAGGCCCAGGAATCATGTCCTGGCTGATTCTGAAGACACTCCATAGGCTACACTGAGAAACACTGGGATAGAGTACAAGGTGTGTGAACTAAAAATCCTAAGTGCCATGCTGACTGAATGGGCTCCGTGTCTGCCAAGGGTTCCCAAGGAAACCTTAACACTGAGTGTCCAGGGATGAGGGGATGAGAGGTTAGATACCCATCATCTTGCTAACAGCCATCACCTTTTTCCCCCTAAGAGCCAGACCAGCATTCTTTCCTGATAAAGGACCACCAACTACCAAGTGGTTTTAACAGTCCATTGAGCACCTACAGAGAGGGTTTTGTGTCCTTGTTTCACCTTTTTGACATAAAGGGTGGCCATTTCTGACCACGAACTCCATAAAAGGGCAGAGAGGTTCACTGCACAGGCACATGACATGTTCTTCTTCTCATAAATATTCATGATTCTCCCTAGAGCTTCTTAAGTATGTATTATATATTTGGCCATACTGCTCGATATAAATTCACGTTCCCCTTGTCCCTTCCTTGAAGCACATGTTTCTGGCTTGTGGCGGGGGGGGGGGGGGGTGTTCACCCACCCGCTGCAACCCTTTTTGAGAAATAAAACTCTCCTTTCCAAATTATGAGCCTCGTTGTTTCTTCAGTTAACAGGTGTATAGTGGGAGGAAGGAGAAGGGGTTGCAAAAAGGCAGAGATTTTGGTCAGACCCACATTTTGCTACAGAATTGGGAGCTCAATTTAAAGGTAGTGTGGCACTCTTTGGGAGTGCCATTTTAGATAGAATAATCTAGAGGCAGTATTAATGACAGCCTGGAGAGAAGGAGAGTCACCACATGCTGGCAAGGCATGAGGGGTCTCTTCTAGGGAAACCAATTCAGAGATCAAACCACAAGTACCTTGACACCACTACCCACTTATGAGTTGGAGGGGCCAGGATACCCCGTGGCTCCTAAGACACAAAATCCCTCCTGAACAATTGCATGGACCTCATAACAGCGACAGTAGGCCATACAACACTCATGGGCTTGTGTAGAAAGAAACCAGGCAGGGGACACTGCCTACTGTGCGGAAGGCCTGTGCTGAGTCATCTTTCACTGGAACCAGCTTTGCACAGCCCCTGGGAGTTTGCTTCACGAGCTATTGCTGGCTTTCCCTTGGTTTCCAGGAGGAGGAAAGAGAAAGAATAAATATTAACCAAAGGTGCAGCTGTGGTAGGCTGCCCACGGCCCCTCCCCTTCCCTCTCTCACTGTACCCCTGCCTCAGAGGCAGGATAAACTGCTGATATCCCACAGCTTCTGCAGAAAAAGGGCAGAGGTAAGCTTAGGTCAGAGCAGACCTGAGGCTGGAGAGGACTGGATGATAACCTGCCATATTTCTGGGATGGGCCCTAGTGTTGGCTAAGCTGAAACACACATCCCCATCAGGCCTGATTTCTGGGGAGGGGTTCTCATGACATGAGACTGCTTCTATGGGTAATTTCCTGGTTGACCAGCAAAAAAGGGTGACTTTGCGTAAAACTATTCCCTTTTGGGGGGCTTCAGCTTCCTTCTCTGTAAAATCACAGAGTTGGGCTCCAATTTGTAGTCCTATTGTTCTGTGAGCTAAGCTGATTGGGGCTGAATACTCTCTGTTTTTCTCTACACCCTCACCCCCAGGAGGGCCAAGAGCTGTTTCAGGTACCCTCAGGACACACCCAGCCATGTATTTATTATTTTCTGAGAACCTGACTACATGCAAATAAGAAGAACAAACTTTTTTTCATACTTACTATGTGCCAGGCACTGTGCTAAACATTTTGTTTTGTTTTGTTTTTTGAGACAGAGACTCAAGATGTTGCCCTAGGTAGAGTGCTGTGGCATCACAGCTCACAGCAACCTCCAACTCCTGGGCTCAAGTGATTCTCCTGCCTCCACCTTCCAAGTAGCTGGGAAGTGCCTGCCACAATGCCCAGCTATTTTTTGCTTGCAGCCATCATTGTTGTTTGGCGGGCCCAGGCTGGATTCGAATCTACCACCTCAGGTGTATGTGGCTGGTGCCTTAGCCGCTTGAGCCACAGGCACCAAGCCAAACATTTTGTTTTTCTTTTTATTTTTTTGGCCTGGGCTGGGTTTGAACCCAACACCTCCAACATATGGGGCTGGCGCCCTACCCTTTCGAGCCACAAGCACTGTCCCAACATTTTGTTTTTCTTTAGAGACAAGATCTTGCCCTGTCACCCAGGCTAGAATACAATGGAACAATCATAGCTCACCCCCCAGCCTCAAATTCCTAGGCTCAAGTGATCCTCCTACCTCAGCCTCCCAAGTAGCTGGGACTACAAGCATATGCCTCTGTGCCTGGCTAATTATTTGATTTTATTTTTTCTAGAGACAGGGGTATTGGTATGTTGCCCAGGCTGAACTCCTAGCCTCAAGTGGTCTTCCTGTCTTGGCCTCCTAAAATGCTAGGCGTAAGCCACTGTGCCTGACCTTGTGCTAAGCATTTTAGATTTACATATTATCTACATGACCATTGTGCTAATCCTGTAATGTACTAGTATTATCTTCATTGCAAGGCCTCAGAGAGATTAATTAACTTATCCGAGAACATTCAGAGCTTTCTCATCTTCACAAAAGCAGCAGAACCTGTATCAGCTCAGGGTCAGGCAACTCCAAGGGCAACAGTTTTTCCATTCTATCAAACTCCACAGTGCTGGTTAACCCAGACCAATGAGATGCAGACCAGAGACTATACCCAGGGTTGCTGGGAGAGTGGGTGATGAAATTATTTATCAAATAAGAATAATTATGGCACTTACCTCAATTGATGATTACAAGAATTAAAGAAACAATTAGTAAGTTCATTAAAAACATTAAATATAGGCTCTCGACACCTGTGGCTCAAGTGGCTAAGGTGCCAGCCACGTACAACCAAGGTGGCAGGTTCGAATCCAGCCCTGGCCCGCCAAACAACAATGACGGCTGCAACCACAAAATAGCCGGGTGTTGTGGCGGGCGCCTGTGGTCCCAGCTACTTAGGAGGCTGAGGCAGGAGACTCACTTAAGCCCAGGAGTGGGAGGTTGCTGTGAGCTGAGATGCCACCGTACTCTACCCAGGTGGACAGCTTGAGGCTCTTGTCTCAAAAAAAAAAAAAACCTATTAAATATGGTTATTAACATTAAACATTAAATATGGTTACTATTGAGGCTCCATCTCAAAAAAAAAATATATGGTTACTAATAAGTGGCTCGGTGCCTATGGCTCAATCAGCTAAGGTGCCAGCCACGTACACCTAAGGTGGCGGGTTCGAATCCCCAGTCCGGGCCCGCCAAACAACAATGATGGCTGCAACCAAAAAACGGCCAGGCGTTGTGGCAGGTGCCTGTGGTCCCAGCTACTTGGGAGGCGGAGGCAGGAGACTCGCTTGAGCCCAGGAGTTGGAGGTTGCTATGAGCTGTGATGCCATGGCACTCTACCCAGGGGGATAGCTTGAGGCTCTGTCTCAA